>LNAC01001688.1:15163-67154 GCA_002007465.1 Ailurus styani
CCCACCCCCCACCCCCTGGCCACCCCCGGTTTTCTAGGGTTTTTGTTTTTTCTGTTTTTGGGGTTTGGTTTTTTTGTTTGTTTGTTTGGCTGGCTGGCTGGTTGGCTGGTTGGCTGGTTTTGGTTTTGTTTTAGAGACCCGTGTATGTATCCTTGACAGTCCTGGCCTCCTGGTGTGTTGCCTGGGTAGCACAAGAAAGCGTATCGCATTCTGCCTGGTGTTCCGCCATTTCCTCTTTCGTGCAACATTGTGTCCGAAACAGTATCCATACTATTCCGCGGAGCCCTACCGCTTTCATTTCCCCTGCTGTAGCACACACCTTTGTGGAACCACTCCTCAGTTCACTCATCCGTTCTCTTGTCCATGGACATGTGGATGCCTTCCACTTTAGAGCCCTTAAAAGCAGTGATGCTAGGAATGGCCTAAGGTCTGGCATACGTGCAATTGTGTTTTGCAGCGTTTACAGGAGTCCCAGACTGTAGAGGAGTTAATGACCTGTTTACAATCCCACCAGCCATGCACAGTGGCTCCTATTGCTCCACTTCCAGGCTAACACTTGTTACTTTGGTTTTTTTGGGGGTTTTTTTGTTTTTTTGTTTTTTTTTGGTTGGGGTTTTTACATTTCGTTTTTTCGTTTGACAGCAGGCATCCTAATGAGTGTGAATTGCCCGCCATCTCCTTGTGGTTTTGATTAGCATTTCACTAGTGATTACTCCTGTTGGGGATCCTTTCATGTGCTTATTGGCCATTTGTATAATTTTTTTGGAGAAATGTCCATTCAAGTCCTTTGCCGACCTTTTAATCAGCCTTTTATTTATTTATTTTTCATTGTGGATGAGTTGTAGGACGTCTTTATGTGTTCAGGATTTTAATGTCTTATGACATAGATTATTTGAAATTATTTCTATCCATTCCACAGATTGCCTGGACGCTCTGCTGATAATGTCCTTTGAGGCACAAACGTTTTTTAAATGTTGATGTTGTCCAATTTATCCATTTTTTCCCCCTGCCTCCTGCGCTTTTTAAAATGAAATTGTCTGAACCCTAAGGTCATAAAAGTTTTCTCCTGTATTTTCTTAAAATTGTTTGAAGGTGTTACTTTTCATTTTTTAGTCTTTGGTCATGTTAAAGTGATTTTTGTACTCGCTGTCAGATAGTGATCTAATCGCTTTTTTCCTCTGATGAAAAAAGAATTGTACCATCTTCATTTATTGAACAGTGCCCGCTTTCCCTGCTGTCAGCTGTGCCATGTCCATCATATGTCAACTTTCTCTATGTCCCTGATTCTGCTTCTCTAACCTGTTCCACCAGTCATTTCGTTTATCCTGTGCCAAAACCACAGCTTCTGGTAGAATGAAGATTCTAAGTTAGATCCGTCTAACTCTGAATCCTCGGATGTTAGCTTACACTATGATGCCTCAGACCCTTCAGTGATTCCTCGAGAGCCTTCACAAGAAGGTCTACCCTACGTATGAGGACCCTTAGCATCTTGCCTCATTTGGCTCCCCTTTTATCCTCTCCAACCTGAGGTTCTTGCAGTTTCCTCAAGCACGCCACTGTTGTTTCCTGCCACTGGGGCTCTGAACAAGCTCAGCCAGCTTCCCGGTGGAGTCTTGGTTCACACTCCTTTCCTTTGCCTGCCACTGTGACGCGCGCTGCCTCTCTCCTCCCACTGCGCTGTAACCCGGTCGTCTGTGTGCTAATGAGATTGTACTGTTTTGCCTCACTTTGACCATGTGGGAAACCTGTGTAATTCTAACCATCCAGCTTTGGAGCTTACAGTTCCTATTGGTCACTGTTTGCCCGTAAATAAAAACAACATTTCTGTGAGCTTTACTGCCCTTTGAAAGTATACATACCCATGACTCATTTAATTATCTTAGTAACCCTCTGGAAGATGAATTAGTGTAAGGCCAGTTTATAATTTAACAGGACGAGGATCAAAGAGTACCAATGTTTACCCAAGTTTGCAGAGCTGCACAGTCGAGCTAGGACCAGACCTTTGGTGTTCTGACCCATTGCTCTCCCCTGGCCCTCGCCTGTCACTGTTTTGTGTCACTTTGCTGCTCTGGGAATAAACCACATCTTCAGCTGTAAATCATGATCTCTAGCAGCGTTTGTCTCTTCCAGTAATACAGAAAAATGGTTCGAAGAGTGTCGCTGGAGACGTGGAGGTCCTTTACAAAGTTGTTGTTTCCTGTGTAAATTTCAAAACAAGTTAATCGAGTAAGGTACTATCTTTGACATTTTGGAGGGCACCTGAACGTTATGAAATGACAAACCCATTGAAGAGTTCGTGCAGACTAGGCCAGATGACAAGCAAAAGGGGCTATCCTCGGTAGAGCAAAGATCAGTAGTTCAGCCACTACTTTCAGGTTCCAAATGTTCAGGGACATTCTGATTCTTTATGGCTGGCACGAGGACGGGAATTTGAATCTGTAAGACGCTCCTGCGAGGGGTTTGGGTAATGAATAAAGGTGATGTAAGGTAAGTGCTGTGGCGGTGGGTCCTGTACCCACCTAAGCATTCCATCCTTCACCCTTTCATCCTTACTAACAGAAACTTGACCCCATTGCATATAGAGGGGAGCACGTGGCCCAGTCCAGCTCCTGGGCTGCCCATGACACTTGTCCCAGATGACACTGGTGGCATTCCTAGGAAAGCTTCTTGAACTGGAAAGACGCAGCTCGCTTCCCCCTTCCATCTTTCCCCTTTCTCTTGCCAGCAATATGGATACAACGTCTGCGTCCTTGGGGACAGAAGCCACAGTTAAGGATAGAGGGACAAGAGAAAGAAGACTCTGGCTCCTCGAGCTGTGGTACCAGCCCTGAATTACGTACTCCTCCTGTGTGTTACCTGGAATAAAGGTATTTGTCTGTGCCACTATTCAAAGTGCAGTAAAATGCAATTCATGACGATAGAGCAATTCATAATGAGAGATGCACACCTGGAATTTATTTTTACCCCACTTGTATCAGGTGCGGTAGACTATTACTGTAACGTTTAAACCCAAACATGTTTAATGGCTCAAAACTACTTTGTTTATTTCTCCTGTAACATTTCCGGGAAAGTGAGTATGTCCTCCGGGTGGGCATTATCCGTGCACTTCTACAGGGACCCAGGCTGTCAGAAAGTCTGCCACGTCCAACATGTGGCTTGCACGTTTGCCCTGGAGGCGGCCTCCTTTGCAGTTTGCTAGAAGGGGAAAAGAGCAGAGAGGTGCACCGGGTACGAGGTTTTTATGAGTTAGGTCTGGCAGTGGCACACATCATTTCCGCTGCCATCCCATTGCCTCCATCTCAGTCACACAGTCACATCTAACAGCAAGGAAAGCTGGGAAGTGATGCCTAGATGGGGGCCCGGGAGGAAGGGGAGTGCAAGGATTTAGGTGGCGAGCTGGAAGACCCTGCAACCTGTGCCTTTCCAAAATTAGTGTAAAACTTGACTACATTGGGTTTTCTTAAAGGCAAACTCACAAAAATGCTCAGCGCATGAACTGAAGGCCGTCCCACTTATGGACTGTGAGACAAAGAGCTCATTTCTTGACTTCTCTAAGCCTTGCTGGCTTTCTTACTATCTTAAAGGCACAACGATAGTATTTGTCTCATAATATTTTGGGTGAAATTAAGAGAAATAATGCATGAAGACACTTACGGGCACTCAGTAATGTAAAGCGAGCACCCAAATATTAATAACAGTATAATGACATTAATGTTCATAATTAATTCCATATAATTGTGATTATGTTATAATAATTATTATATCGCCATTATTATGGCCACTTTTTTTAGCCACCGGTACACAATTTCCTGAATATCAAACACTGAATGCAAGCTAGTGCCTGCTGTATATTTCAAAGCATAAAAAACGAATATTTTCATCATCCGGATTAAATATAACATTTTATTAACAAATGTGGATTTGGGACGGGAAATAATATATTTCAAGTATACGAATTATTTAGGCTATGTCAAATGTCTTAAGGGCATTCTTATTCTTTAAGGCAGTATTTCTCCAAAAGAAGTCAGAGAGAAAGAGAGATGCTTGAATAAAAGCAAAAAAACCCAAAAACCAAAAAAAAACAAAAACAAAAACAAAAAAACTGCGTGCAGTTCTGATCGGCCCGTCTCTTCTTTTTTTTTTCCCTTCTGCTCTTTCTGTTCTCCTTTGGCCTCCATCACGGCATACTCTCCTGCTATCCCCTTTCATTCTAGCAACTTTCTATTGCCATTGCTAGCTCCTCCTTTTCTTTTCTTTTTTAAAAAAGATTTTATTTCTTTGTCGGAGAGAGAGAACGCACAAACAGGGGGAGCGGTAGGCAGAGGGAGAAGCAGGCTCCCCGCTGAGCAAGGAGCCTGACATGGGACTCATCCCAGGACCCCGGGATCATGACCTGAGTGAGCCGAAGGCAGACGCTTAACCCGCTGAGCCACCCAGGCGTCCCGCTAGCTCCTTTTCAAATGAGCCCTCACATGATGGCCTTCCTCAGGACTTGGTTTTACTTGGTTCTTTTCTCAATTTATACCCTTTCCCTAAATGTTTCCACATATGTCCATGGTTTCAATGACCATTTACATCAGAATTTCTCAAAGTGTGGCGCATGGGATCGCCTATATCAGAATCACCAAAAAGAGAGCGTTCAAGTCCAGCTTCCTTGGATCTATCCAAGGCCTGCCCAATCAACTATGTGGGTGGGCACTGGGAATCTGCATTTTAAATAAATTCTCCAGGTTGCTCTCAACCCCACTAAAGTTGGAACCACTGTATTTGTCGAGGAGGACCTGGCTGTCATTAACAACGGCAGCTCAACATCTCCATCTGGTGGCTTCCTAACACCACTGTCTTTGTTTTGCAAATGCAGTCCATGGATGTTAGAGAACTATTGAAAATCTGAAAAACAGGAAAGAAATAGGAACCAAGGACGTTAATGGACTGTCTGCTCCATGAATAACCAAGACCGAATTGTAACATCCTTTGGCTCTTCTAACACCAAACCTGAACATGTCCGTATTAAACCTTTAAGGGGAAATCAAACTGATACATCTCAACTGTCATCCGACTACACAAAAACACAGGTATTGGATGACACCTATCTATAGATCATTACACCACGTTTTGATTTCTTACAGGAGGATTTCATGAATTTTCAAGTTATCTCTCCAGAGGTTAGCTAATAAAAAACATTCCACTTTCCAAAAATAATACAAGTTCTACTGTTAAGTCTTTCTTCTAATTACAAAAGCAATAAATATTCATGGTAGAATAATTTTTACAAAATATAAAATTTACGGAGGAAATGAAATTCATTCTTCATTCCACTACTGAGACATACTATACAGTTTGAAATTGGGGGATACTGTCTGCTCCCTTTCTTCTCCCTTCCTCTCTCTCCCTCTCCCTCTCTTCTTCCCCCTATATTATTTTCTTTTAACATTTCACTTTTTTGTACCTGCCTTAATTTGCTACTAGCCCCGGGTTGGTTTTCTTTTTTTCCTGCTTTTAATCACTCATTTTACTTCTTTCAACTAAGATTTGGAAGCAAAGCTTCAGTATTTTACTCAGTCCAATCCCACTTTCGTACTGACTACTTCAAGTTAACAGGCTAGTGCTAAGCCAGTGACTTATGTTTTACTTCTAACTCCTTTCCTTATACTGCTCAGCATTTCACTGGCTCTTGTAAGCACACCGGTGTGTTGGGTGAGGGATGACTGATGATGACCATCTGGGGGGGGGTAAGGATCATCTCTTCAACAAGTGTCTCTGGGACAATGGTATATCCACATACAAATGAATGAAGTTGGACACTACAGTCACACCACACACAGAAAGCTTAAATACAAGAGCTAAAATTATAAAACTCTTAGGATAAAACGTAGTAGTAAACTTTCATGACCTTGGATTTCTTAAATATTAGACCAAATGCAACAAAAGAAAAAGAGAGGTAAATTGGCCTTCATCAAAATGAACATCTTTTTGCATTAAAAGACACTATTGAGGGGTGCCTGGGTGGCTCAGGTCGTGATCCCGGTGTCCTGGGATCGAGTCCAGCATCGGGCTCCCTGCTCAGCGGGGAGCCTGCTTCNCTTGTGTTCCCTCTCTCTCTCTCTCTCTCTCTCTCTCTCTCTCTCTCTCTCTCTCAAATAAATAATAAAATTTCAAAAAGAAAAAAAAAGGACAGTGTTGAGAGAGAGAGAAAAGATATCCTACAAGATGGGAGAAAACATTGGCAAATCGTGTCTAGGGAGAGTCTAGTAACCAGATTATATAAAGAACCCTTACAACTCCAACCAAATGACAAAGCAAACAATAAAAATGGGAAAGGGAGCTGAATACATATTTCTCCAAGGAAGATATACAAATGGCTATCATGATAGTATGCTTAACATTATTAGTCATTAGGAATTGCAAATCAAAACCTAACAATAGCTATTAACACCTATTAGGATGTCTAACATTAGGGGGGAAATAACAAATTGCTCTTAAGGAGGTGGGGAAGTTGGAAGACTTATACACTGCTGGTGGGAATTTAAAATGGTACGACCACTGTTAAAAACAGGTTGGTGAGGGGCGCCTGGGTGGCTCAGTCGGTTAAGCAGTCTGCCTTCGGCTCAGGTCATGATCGCGGGGTCCTGGGATCGAGCCCCGTGGTGGGCTCCCTGCTCGGCGGGCGGGGAGCCTGCTTCTCCCTCCCTCACTCTATCATTCCCTCTCTCTCTCTCTCTCCCTCTCTCTCTCTCTCTCCCTCTCTCTCTCTCCCTCTCTTTCTCTCTGCATCTCCCCCTGCTTGTGCTCATGCTCTCTCTTTTTCTGTCTGTCAAATAAATAAAATAAAAATTTTTAAAAATTATGTTACGTTAGTCACCATACAGTACATCCTTAGTTTTTGATGTAGTGTTCCATGATTCATTGTTTGGGTAAAACACTCCGTGTTCCATGCAATCCGTGCCCTCCTTAATACCCATGACCAGGCCAACCCATCCCCCAACCCCCCCTCCCTTCTAAAACCCTCAGTTTGTTTCTCAGAGTCCATACTCTCTTATGCTTCGTCTCCCACTTCCATTTCTCCCCCCCACACACACACATTTTTCCTTTCCTTCTCCTAATGTCCTCCATGCTATTCCTTATGTTCCACAAGTAAGTGAAACCATGTGATAATTGACGTTCTCTGCTTGACTTATTTCACACAGCATAATCTCTTCCAGTCCCATCCATGTTGATGCAAAAGTTGGGTATTCATCCTTTCTGATGGCTGAGTAATATTCCATTGTGTATATGGACCACATCTTCTTTATCCATTCGTCTGTTGAAGGGCATCTCGGCTCTTTCCACAGTTTGGCGATTGCGGACATTGCTGCTATGAACAAAGCCTTTATTTTTTTTTTAATTTTTATTTTTTGCTGTAATTTTTACTTATTTATTTACTTTTGTTATGTTAGTCAGTCCATCATTAGTTTTTGATGTAGTGTTCCAAGATTCAAAATCTTCAAGAAAATAAAAAGAAATAACAGTTTGGTGGTTCCTCAAGAGCTTAAACATGTAATTAGCATATGATGCAACAGAGCTATCCCCACCCCACCCCACCCAATTTAAAACAGGCATTCAAAAAACACATGAACACGTATGTTCATGGTAGCACTATTCAAAACAGCCAAAAGTGGAAGCAACCCAATTTTCTATCAGCAGGTGAATGGATAAACATAAGGTGGAATATCCATACAACAGGATGTTATACGGACACAAAAGGGAATGTTGCAATGTAGATGAACTTTAAAATTATCATTCTGTGTATAATAAGCCACACACAAAGGTTTACATATTGTGTGACTCCGTTCATATGAAATATTCAGAATAAGCCGACCCGTGAAGACAGAAAGTAGATGTGTGGTTGCCAGGGGTTGGGGGCTGGTGGGGGAGTGAGGAGTGACGAGTGACTGGGTATAAGATGGGTATAAGATTTCCTTCAGAACTTATGAAAATGTTTTGTTAAGAAGATAGAGGTGATGGCTTCACAACACGGCAGATTTACTTAATGCCACTGAATGGTATACTTTAAAATGTTATATGAATTTCAATTCAGTAAAAAATATTTTAATTAAAGATAATGCTTCTTAGACCACTGTAATAAAATGTTGAAGTATTTTGGAAAAAAAAAACAAAACAAAACCTGAGCAGTCCCATTTTAATGTATTCATTTAAAAATAATATTAAGCCCACGATTGCTCACATGTAAATATGCTTTATGAAAGAAAAGTACATTTTTGAAAACAAACAAAAGCATTAAAAGTATGGCATTGTTTTACATCTTTGCAAATCTATTTAATACCTACCTGAATAGGAAAGACCTGGATTTTCTTACCTGCCTCTTCACTTCTTACAATCTGTTGTTTCGATGGAAAGGCAACCGAGCCATCCAGATTCACTGATACTGAGTAGGGAGAAGAAGACCTCACTGGTCCTCCAGAGGGTTCTCAGGGACCACCCCCAAGGTCTCCCAGAACGACCACTGGGCACTGCCAAAGTCTACTGTTCCTTCATGAAGTTTAATCAGCCCTTCGAGAGCAGAGACACTATTAGCTGATTTGAGAAAAGTGGGGACTAGGGAACAGGGACGTTAGGACTCAGTGTGAAAGTCACACAGCTGAAGAGAGGCAGAGCTGAGACTCAAACCTGCATCGGTCTTTTTTTTTTTAATTCTTAACGTTTTTTTTATTATTACTTCCCCAGGGGTACAGGTCTGTGAATCATCAGGCTTACACCTCTCACAGCACTCACCATAGCACAAACCCTCCCCAATGTCCATAACCTGCGTCGATCTTTCAGAAAGCATGTCGGATTTGAAAAGATTGACCATGGAGGCACCCAACTATTTTCCCTCCCCACAACCTACATAGGCTACATGGGGAGGGGTGGGGGGGGTCTTGGTGTCTCTCTCCCTCTCCTCTACACTAAGAACCTGGTGAAAGCCTTCATTCAGTTGGCACACAGTTATATAAAAGTCCAGCTTGCACTTCTCTCTTGGACCGCATATAGAATGGGAGGGCTTTGTCTTGCTCCAGAATCTGGGGTCCAGGGCTGTGCTGGGTCTCTCTGGAGCCATCATCTCATGAGGGCCGATTTGCGGCATCACTTGCCAAATCAGCATTCAGTGACATCACGTCAGTGGCTTGAAGTTGGCCATAATGGGAGTATTTACGTCATGGAAATAGGAGAACCCTGGAAATTGGAACTGCACTCTCCCCTCCCGAGGGCCTGTTTCCAGCACATCATTGTCCAGGACTGACCACAGAAGAATTGCCTGGAGCTCACTACCGGGGGGAAGAGCTGCATCACAGGGCAGCTCTGTCTCCCCTGATGTAAACGACTGTGGGAGAGGAAGTGTGTGTGCTGTGCCCCGATGGTAGGAGCCCTGTCTCAGAGTATAGTATTCCTTGTCAGTGTGTTGCAGCCGTCCGTGATGAGCGCAGATCCCAAATGTGAGAGGATCATCTCTACCTCCCTATTGTCCTAGGTCAAGGACATTTTGGGGCGTTGTCTCTCTTCTCAGGAACGATTGGTGTCCTGAAAACCCTGTCGATACACATTTGTCCAAGTGTAGACTCAGGGTCATTTGGTCCTGCTGCAGTCTGAGTTTCTGATTTGCCTTCCACTGACATCCAGGTCCTTTATCCTCACACATTTTCTCCTCTTGGGTCATTTAAAATTGACTGAGAGCCCTTGGATCCCACCTACACAAACACATCTGGCCTCATGTGTCCTGGCAGGTTGAAAGGAGGCCCTTAACAGGACCTGGGTCCCAAGTGGGGTTTGTGTGTGTGTGTGTGTGTGTGTGTGTGTGTGTGTGTGTGTGTGTGTGTGTGTGTGTGAAAGGAAAACAGAAGCTGTTGTCTTTCTACTTTATTTCCTCCATAATCCATTTTACAAAAAACTCCCCTGGCCTCAATGTCTTTTCTCAGAACATAGGGTATTGTCTCTAATATTTCATTTATTCATTCACTCACTCACTCACTCACTCATTCATTCATTGGATTGGTCAGGGTGTAATTGACTGAGAGTGAGATCAGTGCTCTGCATCTGAGGATGTATTAGTACTTCCTGGTTTCCATAGAAAGCTAACATCAGGGAGAACGTTTTGATGACATTCTGGTTTCCATGACAACTGGGGTAGGCCATTCTCGCCTGGAGGCAGAAACATGTAACAAGGATATTTACAGACTGGAGAGATGGAGTAACTGTAGAAACATCGAGACTAGTCGGTGTCTGCTATCAATGTGAGTCGTGTGTGTGTGTGTTTGTGTGTGTTTGTGTGTTGCCAGCGTGTGGTCTTTAGTTGGACATTAAGAGCTCTAATCCCTCCTGTTTTATAAGAGAGGACGGCAGCTCCTCCTGTGGGGGGGCTAAGGTGATTGAATAACCTGTCACACCCCGGCCCCATTTTGCTCTCCTGAGGTGATACCATTGCACGAGGGCATTGTTACCTGAGTTCTTGAGAGCAGAGATCCCCAAATATTTCTCGTCGTGTAACTCTGCTTAACGATTGTCCCGTGAACCCTTAAAGATGTAAGTCTACTCATTTACACCTACTTACAGTAAAGTTACTACGTGTATGATATGAGAGAGAAAATTTGAAGTCCGCAAATGAGGCAAATGGGTAGAATTGGAAGATCTAATGTTACTTTGTGTAACCTCAGGGATCATATTGTGCTCACCCCGAGTAGCTGACACACACACGAACTAGGAAACATCTCGAAAAGACAAAGTCTGAGCCCGGGCTCCGAGGTCTCCTCAGAGGTCATGGCTTCTCAGAACCACCACATCGTCCCTCGGTTTCTCCGGAACTACAAGGGCCTACACTTCCTATCACGGCACGCTCGTCTCACTGTTCCTGTTTGTCTTTTTTGTTTCTTATTTGCTCTCCAAATAATTCTGTCAAGCTCTCTCTAATTAAAATAATAAGAGAATATTGCCTATTAATCATGTTTGTTTTTCCCTCTTTGCTTTTAAGGCGGTTCTTTTCCCTTTGGTTTCTAGAAGTTTTACTATGATGAGCCTAGACCTGTTTGTGTTTTTTCGTGTGTGTGTGTGTGTGTGTGTGTGTGAGAGAGAGAGAGAGAGAGAGAGAGGAGAGAGAGAGAGAGAGAGAGAGAGAGAGAGGAGAGAGACGGGGGAGTGGGAAGGGAGGAAATGTATTATGCTTGCAGTTTGGCACATCAATATACCACCTGATATTTTTTCTTTATTTTGGAACATTGTTGGCTATTGTTCCATCAGACACTCAGCAACACTTCTCTCTTTTTGGACTGAAATACAATATCTCTTATGTGGTTAAATATACACATTTTAATAATGAATATTTCCTTTGATCAATATAAAACATACCTCAAAGACATTTCAAATCTATTCTCATTGCTTTCTATGCAATGGTATGGTACCGTTTATTCTTGCCTTCTTTTTTGTTCACTTACATCCAGCATTTCATTTCCTATCTCCTTAGAATCTTTGTAAAGTTTTGGTGCCTATGTATACATAAATGTGTCCTCCCTGTAATATTGTAAAACATTTGAAGAATGATGATGTCTACCCTAACTCACCCCACACTTCCATCCTTTTTCTTCTTCTCTTTTCAATGGAACAATGCCATGCCATTTCTGTTTACCATTCTAGACTTTTCTCTTGCATTTACATGTCTTTTGTATGCTAAGATGAAGTATATACTGTTGTTCTCCATGTGAATGTGTGCTTTCGTAAAGTATATTATTTGTATTTAATTGGCCTCTAGTTAGATTTTTTTTTTTTGGTCTGATTTTTTTTCCTGAGTCAGTACATGAAGGTCTGCATAAGTCTTTGTGTTGGAGACATAACATGCCCTTGTTGGCTTAGATTATAGGTTTGTTAGTCTTTCCCCATGGGTAGCAAACACCTGGCATACATCCAATGTCGTTGTGACAAGCTACAGTGAAATGACTTACCTTGTGAACGAGGGCACCTTTTCCTCCTTGTGCACGACACAGGGAAATCAGTACGTTCTGAAATACACACCTCATCCACTCGCCTGGATATTAGTAGCTATGGAGGTCTTACCTGCAGGAAGGAAGAGGCTGTCCTTGATTTTTTCAACCCTAAGACCATGAGTGATTTCATTAGTGTTATGGGTGGAGGTCTCCCCGTGGCAGGTAATAGGGTCTGGAGGGGTGACAGAGCATCTTTGGAGGAAAGTTGGCCTACTTGATGGGAGAAACCACCTGAGTTTGCGAAAGGCCTGGGAGAGAAGTCACTCTAGTCTTAAAACAAGGCCCTGAGGGGAAACCTTGACCTTTGTGTAGTTCTTTGCTCAAGCACTCATGCTTCTCCTTCTCTGAGTCGATGGCTCTTGATGGTCTGTGCCTGCAAGCATAGCTGCTGTGGTTCCTTCTTTGTTAAGGAAAGATTAGGAGGCAGAGCTTGGCAATTTGAAGGTGTATGTGTATTTAGTGTTGTAGCTGATCATTTGTAGGTGAGTGGCAAGACTAATTTTTTCACTTCTCTGAGGCCAGTTCGTGATTTTTCAGTTTGTAATATTTGCCATTTAAATGTTTGTACAAAAATAGCCCACATTTCCAGTAGGTATCACCTCTATGAATTCATGAAACTAGTGAATAACATAAGGGAAAGGTTGGAAGATATCAAATCCCATTCAATGAGTCTACAAATGGAACTCAAACCCAATGAAAGCTTAAAAGCTTTCACATGCAAAAAAGTTCATGCTGAATTCATCCAGCACTGGAAAGGTGCAAAAATAGGCAAGAATGGATTTTCTTTTATAACTGAAATTACGTAAAAAATGTGCCTTTATAATAAAAAGGGGGAACTGCCAACTTCTCCATTTATGGAAATACATGCTTTGGGGACAGTTTTAAGTCACAAAACCACTGGATATTTTTCCTGCCCTGTCAAAGATTATTTGACCATACAGTTGAGGGTCCATATCTGGGCTCTCTACTCTGTTCCATTGGTCTATGTGTCTGTGTGTGTGCCAGTACCATACTGTCTTGGTGATCACAGCTTTGCAGTAAAGCTTGAAATCAGGCAACCTGATGCCCCCAGATCTGTGTTTCTTTTACCACGTTTCCTTAGCAATTCGGGGTCTTTTCTGGTTGCATACAAATTTTAGGATTGTTTGTCCCAGCACTTTGAAAAATGCCGGGGGAATTTTGATCGGGATGGCATTGAAAGTCTAGATTGCTCTGCGCAGTATAGACATTTTAACGATGTTTATTCTTCTGATCCATGAGCATGGGATGCTTTTCCATCTTTTTGTGCCAGTTTCTTTCATGAGTGTTCTGTAGTCCCTCGAGTACAGATCCTTTACCTCTTTGGTTAGGTTTAAGTGGAGGACATTAGGAGAAGGAAAGGAAAAGTGAACTGGGGTAAATCAGAGGGGGAGACGAACGATGAGAGACTGTGGACTCTTGAGAAACAAACTGAGGGTTATGGAGGGGAGGGGGATGAGGGGATGGGTGAGCCTGGTGGTGGGTTTTAAGGAGGGCACGTATTGCACGGAGCACTGGGTGTGGTGCATAAACAATGAATCTTGGAGCCCTGAAAAAATAAAATTAAATAAATAAATAAGTAAATAAAGTAAAACTACCATATGCTCCAACAATCTCACTTCTTGGTAGATCCACAAAGGAAATGAAATGAAATCTAAAAAATAAAAAATAATAAAGTCACAAAACCTAGCTCCCTGCTCAGTGGGGAGTCTGCTTCTCTCTCTGCCTCTTCCCCTCCCGCCCCAACTTGTGCACTCTCTCTCCCTCTCTCAAATAAATAAAGCCTTTAAAAGGAGAAGGAGAAGGAGAAGAAGAAGAAGAAAAGAAGAAGAAGAAGAAGAAGAAGAAGAAAGAGGAAGAAGAAGAAGAAGAAGAAGAAGAAGAAGAAGAAGAAGAAGAAGAAAGAGGAAGAAGAAGAAGAAGATGATGATGATGAAGAAGAAAGAGGAAGAAGAAGAAGAAGAAGACGAAGAAGAAGAAGAAGAAGAAGAAAGAAGAAAGAAGAAAGAAGAAGAAGATGATGATGAAGAAGAAAGAGGAAGAAGAAGAAGAAGAAGAAGAAGAAGAAGAAGAAGAAGAAGAAGAAGAAGAAGAAGGAGAAAGAGGAAGAAGAAGAAGAAGAAGAAGAAGAAGAAGAAGAAGAAGAAGAAGAAGAAGAAGAAGAAGAAGAAGAAGAAAGAAGAAAGAAGAAAGAAGAAGAAGCTCCAAGGGGGCGCCTGAGTGGCTCAGCCGGTTGAACATCCCACTCTTGATTTCAGCTCAAGTCGTGATATCAGAGTCGCGAGACTGAGCCCTGCGTCTGGCTCCACACTAGGCGTGGAGCCAGCTTAAGATTCTTTCTCTCCCTCTCCCTCTGCTCCTCCCTCCCTTCCCCCTCTCAAGAGAAAAAAAACCCCTCCAATAAATAAGCAGTCATTGTAGGAAAGGGAAGAGGGGGTGTTGGGGTAAAAATGAGAGAATGCCTGGCTCTGGGGAGTGGGGTGGTACAGGAATTATATCAAGCAAAATGCCCTTATTTTGAGACAACACCTTCAAAGGATCGTTTTTTTCTTTCTTTGGAAGTGATTACAGCCCTCCCTGGAGAAAGGAGTCAAAGAATAAAGCTTCCAAAGTGATTCTTCCGAAACTCATAGCCGTTGATTGGAGAAATAAATACCCATTGCCATCAAGTTCTTTTCATTCCTTAACCAAAGAGCAAGTGGAACAGAACAAAAGTTTACCAGGACTTAAATGCTGTAACTGGTCCACCTGAGGGTTCTATTTCTTGATGGTCTGGAATTGACTGTGAAGTTACAGATTGTGGAGTAGCTATTTGTACCATTCCCCTTCTGGGTTCTTTTAAAAAAAATTTTATTTATTTACTTGAGAGAGAGAAAGCATGAGAGAGGGGAGAGAGAGAGAGAGAGAGAGAGAGAGAGAGAGAGCGAGCACACAAGCAGGGGGGAAGGGCAGAGGGAGAGGGGGAAGGGCAGAGGGAGAGGGAGAAGCAGCTTTCTGCTGAGCAGGGAGCCCAGATGCAGGACTCCATCCCAGGATCCTGAGATCATGACCTGAGCTGAAGGCAGACACTTAACTGACTGAGCCACCCAGGCGTCCCTCCCCTTCTGTTTTATTCTACTTATTTTTACTGGGAAGGCATGTTTGATATGATTGAAAACTAAAATTCTGGATACATTTTCATATCCAAGCCCTCTGAGGAGTAGGGGGTTCCTTTTTTTTAAGATTTTATTTATTTACTTGAGAGAGAGAGGGAGAGAGGGAGAGAGAGAGAGAGAGAGAGAGAGAGAGAGAGAGAATGCACATGAGCCAGGGGAAGGGCAGAGAAACAGACTGCCCACTGAGCAGGACACCTGATGTGGGACTCGATCCCAGGACCCTGGGATCTTGACCTGAGCTGAAGGCAGAGGCTTAACCCACTGAGCCACCCAGGCGCCCTAAAGGTTACTCTAGTGTCCTTCAAGGTTCTGTTTTTAATCCATTGTTCCTGGCGTGCAAAAGACGATCAACATTTACGTATCATTATCTCTATCTGTCACCTGTCTGTCTATACACCCACCTGTATACATCTTTAGAGGGAAAGAAGAAAGCTGTGCTTCTGTTGGTATGAAAGATAAAAAGAAAATCATTTGCAATATTATGTACCAACCCTTAATGGGAGTTATTTGGGCAATGGGCCAAAGCATATGGTGAGAAGGCCATGTAGGATTTAATATTTTCACTTAACACCCTTCCCTTCTGATTGCCTCTCTCAAGGATGCATTGCTTTGGTGATCGGAAAAATAACCGCCATTGATGTTTTGGTTGTCTGCTGAAAGTTACTCCACTAAAGGGTTTCATAGTTGAACAGATGTATGCAAATGAGAATAGGAGAGAATATTCAAATGGTTGGTATTTTTTTTTAATTGTTAAAAACTATTCTATTTTTTTAATTTTTATTTTATTTATTTCTTCAGTGACCCAAGAGTCATTGTTTATGCACCACACCCAGTGCTCCATGCAATACGTGCCCTCCTTAATACCCACCACCAGCCTCACCCACCCCTCTCCCCCCTCCCTTCCATAACGCTCAGTTTGTTTCTCAGAGTCCACAGTCTCTCATGGTTCGTCTCCCCTTCCGATTTACCCCAATTCACTTTTCCTTTCCTTCTCCCAATGTCCTCCCTTTTATTCCTTATGTTTCACAAGTAAGTGAAACCATATGATAATTGACTTTCTCTGCTTGACTTCTTTCACTCAGCGTGATCTCCTCCAGACCCGTCTATGTGGATGCAAAAGTTGGGTATTCATCCTTTCTGATGGCTGAGTAATATTCCATCGTATATATGGACCACGTCTTCTTTATCCATTCGTCTGTTGAAGGGCATCTCGGCTCTTTCCACAGTTTGGCGATTGTGGACATTGCTGCTATGGACATTGGGGTACATATGACCCTTCTTTTCACTACATCTGTATCTTTGGGGTAAATACCCAGTAGTGCCATTGCAGGGTCCTAGGGTAGCTCTATTTTTAATTTTTCGAGAAATCTCCACACTGTTTTCTAACACGGCTGCACCAACTCGCATTCCCACCAACAGCGTAAGAGGGTTCCCCTTTCTCCACATCCTCTCCAACACTTGTTGTTTCCCGTCCTGTTGATTTTGGCTATTCTAACTGGTGTAAGGCGGTATCTCAATGTGGTGTTGATTTGAGCTTCCCTGACGGCTGGTGATGATGAACATTTTTTCATGTGTCTGTTGGCCATTGGCATGTCTCCTTTGGAGAAGTGTCTGTTCCTGTCTTCTGCCCATTTTTTGACATGATTATTGGTTTTCTGGGCGTCGAGCTTGAGAAGTTCTTTATAGATCTTGGATATCAGCCCTCTGTCTGTAGTGTCATTTGCAAATACCTTCTCCCATTCCGTGGGCTGCCTCTTTGTTTTGTTGACTGTTTCCTCTGCTGTGCACAAGTTTTTATCTTGATGAGGTCCCAAAAGTTCATTTTTGCTTTTTTAATATTTTATAGAAAATATGTATAAACAGAATAAAAAAACGCTGGAGTCTATGGACCCATATATTTGCAGTTAGCATTCCTCCCAGGCGATCGGATTACTGATGCTTAACATTTTTCCTGCTCTATAATTTTAAACAACATTTAGATTTTTCCATGTATATTTTCAAAATAAGGAACTGAAAGGAGCTGAAAATAACATCTGCACTGGAAGCAGAAACATTTGCGTGCGTGTGTAGAGCAGAAAGCATGGATTATACGCATCAGTATCAGGCATCTGGGATCTCTAACGTCATCACTCTGTGTGTGGTGTGTGTGTGTGTGTGTGTGTGTGTGTGTGTGTGTGTGTGTGTGTGTGTCTTTCTGTCTGTGTGTCTGCTGTCTGTCTGTGTCTTGGGGACGGGTAGCTGTCTGGTTGGAGTTGAGGTGACTCAGACACTCCTGTTCTGTATGAGGGGCTGGCAGGTCCTGCTGCAGGGAGACTGCAGTTGGCTGAGTCACCTGTTTTTCCTTCTCCCTTTTGTTCTGTGTCCTCACATGACACCTGTGTTCTGAGAGCCAGCACACTGAGTTCTCTCAAGCAGAGGACACAATACCTGCATGATCATACACTCTGGCAAGAAAAGGTTTGTGCGGTCTATGCCCACAGTAGGTATAGTTAGTCACCATACATTTCACATTATACCTATGAGTATGCGTGAACAAAATTGAGCGTTCATGCATTTATTAGGGAAATAATATTTTGTATTATGAAACGTATCATTTGAAACCGATAATGGATGAGCTAAAATCTGTAAGTGAATTATAATACATATTTGAACAGCGTATACAGAGAATTGGAACCCATTAACAGGGTATTTTTTGCGGGGCGGGGAGAGGGATTGAGAGAACAATTGCATTTTCTGCATTACACACATGTAAGTGTTTGAAATGTATTTAAATAAAGTTTTTACATTCAGAGAAACCACACTGTAAAGAGAGTCACAAAAACGATGCAGAAAATCAGCATTCGCATGAAACAGTGAGGGACATGAAACTCTTGAGGGAAGAAAGGTAGTCCTAGGTGTATGTGCAGGCATGTGTATATGGATGCATAGGAAATGTGTGACAAGCCCACATACCATCATACCGACAGTAAGCATCTATAATGTATTTCCTCCTATAGATATCTCTCTCTACCCGTTTTGTGTTCTCCACAAACCCATTTAAGGTTACTTGAGCAACACGCTTACATTATAGACCCCGTTTTTGTTACACACACACCCCACACACAAGCTGCTATTATTAAATCTATGCATCCAAGACAGACAAGAAGACCATTATGAAAGCAGCAGTTCCCATGGTTCTGAAATAGGAGGACTATCCTCAACTAAGTAGCCTAACGTCGAAATATTTTTGAAATGCAGAAGAAGGAAGCAAATAGACATGTCCACATTATAAATGAGATTTTAACTAACATTTCTGTTTCAGAATGGCCTGCATTCCAGAGTTGGGGAAGGGAAAATGATGACTCCATCCCCATTCCACTGGCTTAATTTCCCATCTGCTCTTCTGATTTTCTAGATTAGCATTAGAGGTACGTAGTAGGTCCTGGGTATTTACATTTGATGTCATTTGATCCCTGCAAGGACGGTGCACTTCAGAAGCGCAGAGCAAAGAGCCTGCTGGAGAAGCAGTTGGAGTGTGTGAATCAACAGACGCAGTTCACAGAACCTCGTCTCCCCCGATCTGCGTGGTGTTCTGTAAGACGTTCCTATTTTACTAAACACTTTGTTTGCAATCATTTCATGTTGACACTTGGAGTGTGGCTTATTTTGCTCCTCACTCTACAGTCACTTTTTTTACACAAATCTGTGCTGGGGGCAGGAGGAACAGCCTTTTAAACCACCATAGAGAAACGGAAATGTGCACAGCACAGCCGATGGCCCACGCCTGCAGCAACCTTTAGGAAGGATGGTAGCAGTAATCCCCATGATGACCATCCTGAGCCCCTGGATTCTAAGCTCATACTCCGGAACCAAACATGGTGCTGACATTCAGTGTCTGTAGGCTGGAGATCGCCTCTGGCTTCCTTGGGTGCCCAGGGTGGCATTAGCACCCCCCAGAAAAGGAAAACTGAAGCATTCCTCCAGGATGAGCCCCAGGGAGCACAAAAGGCACAGGATGCCCAATAACACAAATGAGATCTGGAAAATGACACCTACCCGCCCCACCCCCCCAACACACACACATGGAGGCTCTTTAATACGCAGCAGTAACAAGCAAGGCAAGAAGTTGGCTTTGGAAGGTTATGAAACTCCTCGGGTATCTTCTGTATTTTTCCCCGATGGTTGCCATGTATGTACCCCCTGTCCGATACACACTCTTTGTATATCTTTGTTTTATCTCTTATCAATTCTCATTGACCATTGTCCTTCTACTTTCGCAGGAGGCATTTTTTTTCCTAATACTTTTCTTCTTTTCCTTTTCCACATTCCAGTATTCTCCAGTATAGTCCATTCAAAACACAAGTTCCAGCGACCCTGGGAGATTCAGGTGAAGAAGGACAGGCCACATGCGCTGTAAACCCTTGGAGGTGCTAGGCCAAAAAGGCGTGGTGAAGAACATTGCTTTAGGGAAGACCTGCCGCGCCTGCGGGTATGATGGTCAGACCTCTCGACCTCTAATAATTGCCTCTTGAGAGGAAACTCAAATCATAATGGATGCTCAGTATGTCCTATGCAATTGGAAAGGCCACGTTTGGCCAGCAAAGGTTTTGTCCAGAGCTAGGACCTCACCAAAAAATAAGAGGAAAGAAGTCATGACTTCTCTAGAAGTCGAAATACTCTCAGTAGATGAAAAAATTAAGGTGAAAAGCACAGACACAAAGACCCTAAATGAGTCTCAAGTTGAATACGTTACCTCCTTGCTAATAGCCAAGTCGAAGGCCAGTGTCCCACCAGGACAGGAAGTGCCCTACAGAAACGCCCTCACAATGGCCCTGGAGATTCTGAATGAGAGAGCGAATTTAGGTCCAGCAAGAGCATCAGATGATCCAGAGACCACTAAGCCGTCCCAAAGGGGACCACAAAATCGATCTCGTAAAAAGTACCGGAAGCCCAAAGGGAACCTACTTAGGAGAAGCAAAAAACTCAAATCACTGCTGGTATGTTTACAGGGTGAGGATGCCCCAGACGGTGGCCAACCACAGGCACACAGAACCGTCACTCCTATTCCAAGCAAAACGCAAGTGGAGTCCTCACAGAGCTCCAGCGAGTACCTGTCACTTTCAGGAGATGATTATGAGAAAGAGGGCAAGGGAAAGAGCGACACCTCAAGAGTTAGGTCCCTGCATTGCCCAGTCAAGGAGGAGGGTGCGGGTGCTAAAGATGGAGGCACCCTTCCATCCCTGCCACCAGGTTTCGACCCCACTGTACCCCAGGCTCTGAAAGAAGAGGCACGTGACACGTACCCGAAGACCCTGGCCATCTCCTCCGAACGCTCTGCCCTCTCTGGGAATATTGAGGACCATGGAGAGGGTCCCTGGAAGCCAGGCTTGGATGCGGCAGCATCCTCCAGTGCCCCTACCCCGAGGCCGCGTTCTTCACTCCGTCTGGCAAATAAAAAAAGGAAGCGGCAGGCACCAGAGTCTGAGAAAGGGCTGCAAGAACTTCAGCCTTCGGTCAACTCAGAGGCCGTTAACCCCACCACTGCTATTAAAAAGGATGTCGCCAAGGAACTGGGACAACCGACAAGCATGGCTTTTCCACGAGAGCCTTGTCCCATTGAAGGAGGAATGATGGTCTGGTTTCAGTGTCAGGATCACCCATTTTGGCCAGCAGTGGTAAAGAGTGTCAGCCAAACAGAGCAAACTGCAAGGGTGCTTTTGATTGAGGCAAACATGCACTGTGAAATGAGTGGCATTCGAGTTCCTCTTCGAAGATTAAAGCATCTGGACTGTAGGGAGAAAGAAAAACTAATGAAGAGAGCCAGGAAAGTGTATGAGCAAAGCGTGAACTGGTGTTTCTCCCTGATTTCCCACTACAGAGAAGGGGTCGGTCGTGGGTCTTTTGCAGGCTCTTTCCTGGACTATTATGCTGCCGACATCAGTTACCCAATTAGGAAAGCCGTCCAAGACGGGGATGTGGAGATTGATTTCCCAAAGGTGAATTATGCCGACCTGGAAGATTCTGAGGAGGAGGCCTCCCTGGGCGGGAAGAGGCCCTGCAAGAAAATTCTCCCTGACCGGATGAGGGCTGCTCGGGACCGAGCCAACCAGAAGCTAGTGGACTTCATCGTGAAAAGGAAGGGAGCCGACCACCATCTCCTGGACATTGTCAAAGGCAGGAAACAGTCCAGGTGGCTGGCATCATTTCTGAATTCAAGTAGCTACGTGATCTGCATTGAAACATACCTGGAGGATGAAGACCAGTTGGATGTCGTGGTAAGACATTTACAAGCAATCTACAAACAGAGAGACGAGAAAATGCTGACTCTGGCAAGAGATGACAAAGTGAGTTTTGTTCTGGAAGTTCTTCTGCCAGAAGCAATCATTTGTTCAATTGCTGCACTTGACGGATTAGGTTACCAGGAGGCAGAACAAAAGTACCTAAAGGGGCCACCTGTGCATTACCGGGAAAAAGAGCTGTTTGATAAAAACATCCTAAATGAAATGAGAAAGAGATCAGCAACAAGGGGCAAAGCTAAATAACTCTTCTGGTGCCCACTCTTTAGCAGGGAGCCCTCTCACTACCCCTGTCTGTATGAAATGTGTGATCCTTCCATCCTCTATGGCATGCAAATATGTTCTGTATATTCGAGGCCCCGGGAACATGCTGGATTCGTTGCGGATCCATCTCTAGAACTTACGGGTGGCACGGCCATCATCATGCCTGGTTCCCAAACACTTCACAAACTAATTTGTTAAAATAAAATACTGCAAACAGTTGTACTTCCCTCTACTTCCTTGGACATGTAGTTATCTGGATGTTTTCATAACGTTGCCTTTGACAGTACGTCATATTTTAATACAGGAGGCACATTCTTTTATTACATGGAAGACCCCTGGTGTCAGACATTAAGCTACGATCGTATTTAAAATCTAAGATAGATGTTTACAGAAGCATCACATGGATTTCTCATTCTTTTTGCAACACCGCAGTATAAATGATCTGATTCCTTCCTAAGATCATTCCTGAATTGGATCTGCCATGCTCATCTGTTTGGAAAAATAGCCCTGCGGGGTGAAGGCAACAGCAGAGATGTTTTCTATATATTGTCACTGCCTTCAAATGGTTCTTGGAAAAGCAGTCTGGAATCCAAAGTTAATGGGTCGTCTACACGCAGTCCACGTGTGGGTGAACGAAATCTCAACGTGCAGGAAACACTTTGTCAGTCTGTGCAAGGCTGTTAACTCTGTGCTTCCCTGAGATTCCACTTAGGGAAGTACCTCTTGTCCAATGGCTAAATGGCTTCCGAAAACAGGAAGGCTCCTGGCTGTCCTCCTGACTGGATGCTTTACACGTAGTGGTTTGTCCCCGTGTGGGAGACAACAGGAGTAATCATAGACACAGTTGAGCTACTTGAGACCTCGGAATCCAAGCTCACTGCTAGGAGCCCATCCAAGGGGCACAGATTGTAGGGAAGCATGCACTTTGTTCTGGACCTGTGTCCCCTAAACACACAGTCATATGTCTCAAACCAAGCAAGCTTTCTCTTTCGACTTATTCATTGACGAGCCCTGACAGGTTCCAGTGGTTAGAAATGCAGGCTGGTAAGTCATTCCAGGCTGCTTGAGCAATAGATGGACAAGGATCTGGGAACTCAGAGACGGGCAGCAGAAAATCCTCCATTTGGCTAAATATGGCTGTTGCCAGGATACAATGAAACTTACCTAACTACAAGATGAATTCTGAAGTCCATGAACTGTTATTCTAACTGGAAATGAGATTTTTTGAGGGGGGGGGGAAATGTTAGAAAAGCTAGTTTGCTTTTAAAACTTGATGTGAAAATAAACACTAAAGGTTTAACATGAACCTGAGTGTGTTTTTATTCTTAGAGGGAGTCAACTGTCCCTCACAGGCCCATGTTATGTATTCCCATGGCCATGTGATTTGTGTGTGTGTGTGTGTAAAATTTGCGAGAGTTAGCTGTTTTGATTCACAATGAAACCGTTGTATCTTTCACCTTGATCTTCTGCTTCATCATACTTTAGATTGTACAGCTACATAGTTGGTATCTCTAAATATGTATATATAATATGTGTACCTACACATACATACGCATGTGTGTGTGTGCGTGCGTGTGCACGCACGATTTTGGAATTTCAGTGATTTGGTCCTCATCTTTTAAAGTTCACTATGAATTTTCTTCTCATCCTAAATAAATACCCACTTTCATGCTTGTTTTCATAATTTTAGAAGAGGGTCTTCCAAATTGTGTAAGCTTCAGGCCCATCAGAACCTTCTTTGGACTCTGCCTGAGAGACACCAGTGACCCCTGAGGCATTCTGCCTGGGCTAATCCACATGACGTCCTCATGGTCCTGAAAAGTACTTGGAAACGCATCATCTCTGTGCTCTATGTGGACCTTGTACACTGGAACAACACACTTGAGCTCTTCTATAAACATCGTGTCTCTCTGAATCAAATATATCACTCAACTTCAGCCTTCTCATATAGCCATATCTGGCTCTACATTCTAGTATTTTCTTCACTACCTCATCCATCCATCCATCCATCCATAGGACTGTGAGTCAGTAGAGCAAGTAAGATGTGGTTTAAGGCTCTGATCTGAGGATAAATTTCAATGCCATAGAGAGATGACAATCTTGGTACCCAGGTGACAATCTAATTTCTAAGATGACTGCGATGCCCTACTTCATGTTCTTAGTGAGAAGTATTTATTGGCATCATGGATTGATGGCCTATGTGTGAAACCAGAGCCCCAGATTTTCCCGTGCTTGTGAGATTGCAGGTGTCTCTTCATTTGGGGTGAAGGGAGAGGACATGGTCCCTCCTGGGGTGTCACCGATGCCTGAGGCATGCACTGAAGAGGGCACACATGCCTTGGACATGCATCTCTTCTCCTCCACTTGAACCAGGATCCCATTTGGGGTGTGCAGCTGGATTGGGGGGGCTGGCTGTGTAGACTCTGAGATACCTTCCAGCCTGAGCAAGGGTTAAGGTGGCTCTAAGATGGCCCCAAACTGGTTCTGTATCATGGGTGGGTGGGTGTGTGTCTGTTGGGATAGCCCAACCTGTCACCCACCCTAACCTACTGGATTAAGGAGACCTCCTCTCCTCCGGTCATAAGGCAGGTGGCGGAACATCAGGCCCTGACCCTCACTGTTGGTTGGCAGAGCTGCGTGGAGATGGCATGCACAGAATTTACAGGTCTCCATATTTGCGTATGGATCTGACAGAGAAAAAGTGGAACCCCGAGACACACTAAGGTGATGAGCATGAGAACACTGAATACCCAGAATCCCCTGAAACCTCACGTGGGCATTAGAAGCCCCCTAGCTCTTGCTACTGGAAAAGGCTTCTTGTTCCTGGAGGCCCTGCAAATACTTCATTTAGGGCAGCTACCTCAACAGACGTTGCTTCTCTTATTCAACGTTGATCTCTGCTAACATCCATTACTACTGGATTAGTAACAAGGGTAGGTAACACTAGATAAGATCA
This sequence comes from Ailurus styani, assembly GCA_002007465.1. Taxonomy (NCBI): domain Eukaryota; kingdom Metazoa; phylum Chordata; class Mammalia; order Carnivora; family Ailuridae; genus Ailurus; species Ailurus styani. The sequence goes on from LNAC01001688.1 coordinate 39,840, forward strand.
CAGCACAAGAAAAAAAAATACAGTTTTGTTCGGGTGGGAAATGCCTTACAATCAGAAGAAACTGTAGGACCTGGCCCATATGTACTTGCATGAAGTGAGGTAATATATGTGCCACTGGATTTTGAGAACGTTGGACCTGCAAGACAAGGAACAGAATATAAGTCAGGATGGGGAGAACTTATTAACGTGGGAGCACAGAGCTGGGACTGGGGCTTTGAGGTCCTTGAAGGGGCCAACCCAGCAGCCCGACGTGCATGTTATATAAGTGTAGGCAACAACAGTCTACAGTAAATGGTATCGAAGTACTGGAACTTCCGAGGCAGAGAAAACTGAGGAATTTGTAAGAAGGTCCGGGGGAGTAGGATTTTAGATATGATTTATAATGTGAGATCAGACGTCCAACCTCCAGCTGCTGTTTCTTTGGAGGGCAGGGAAATCACTAGTCAAATAAAGAATGTGCTGGTGAGGTGGCACTGACATCTTTGAAGAACTCGGTGCTGACTCTCCTCTGCAAACCTTTGTTGGAAGCAAGTGACGCGGGCGTGGAACTGGCAATCAATGGAGATGACGGGATTCTCAAAAGGCAGGGTCCCAATGGTGGCACAGAACTACCAGGGGCAAGGTGGGCATCATTACCCTACTGGGCAGCAAAGCCAGGGTGGGGTCAGTCTCATCTGACTGGAATCTGTGGACATATAGGTAGTCTAGATAGTAGGTAGTAATATTCTAGGGTCTGGAGTATGGACAGCTGGCTGGGGTATTACTTGATTTTCATAGGGGAAAAAAAGAGAGAGAGAGCTGGCAAGCAGAGAGCTGATGCTAGCGACTGCAACTCCAGTGGAAAACTGTAGTTCCCTACCCAGTGTCCAGGACTAATTCAGCCCATGGGCCCAGAGGCCTTTGATTAAGGTGGAGGTCAGAAAAACCCAGCCAAGCCTTTCCCAAAAACCTGTGTCTATTTACCAAGGTAAAAAGTACACTGCAGTAAGGAGGATACCTGCATTTGAAAAAAAAATGAATATGCGTTCTCTGCTTATAAAGGGGTTTCTGAAGTCTAGATAATAATGGAGTTCTGTCTCATTTTATTTTATTTTTTTTAAAGATTTTTTATTTATTCATTTGACAGAGAGAGAGAGAGAGAGAGATTACAAGTAGGCAGAGAGGCAGGCAGAGAGACAGAGAGAGGAGGAAGCAGGCTCCCTGCCGAGCAGAGAGCCCGATGCGGGCCTCGATCCCAGGACGCTGAGATCATGACCCGAGCCGAAAGCAGAGGCCTTAACCCACTGAGCCACCCAGGCGCCCCTGTCTCATTTTAATCTGACAGGAAATCCAATGGTCCTGTGGATCACCCAGGGTTTTATTTCTTTTTCCCTCCAGGCTCTCAGTATATAGTTGGCAGTGATGTACTCGGTAGGTGGCAGAATCTTTGTATTAGCACAAGTGACGTTATATGGAGAGGCACGCATGGAAGCCTATGAAACTGCTATCTCCTTACAATCCAAGAAAATAAATCAGTACTAATTCTATACTAAGAAAGAAGAGTCAGATTCCTAAAATCAGAAATGAAAGTGGGGACATTACTATCGGCCTTACAGAGATTAAGAAAAAAAGATGGCAAGTGAACGCTATGAACAATTGCACACCAAAATTTAGACAAGTTAGATGAAATGGACAATTTCCTGGAAAAAAACAAACTAACAAATCTCACTCATAAAGAAATGGAATTTCTCAATAGACCTATAAAACAAGTAAGGAGCTTGAATCTGTTATCAAGGACCTCAGACCAACAGAAAGCTCAGGACTTGGTGGCTTCATGGGTGAATTCTACCAAATGCTTAAAGAAGAATTATAAATCCTTCTCAAACTCTTCCCAAAAAATAGAAGGGGCGGGGGGGGGGAGAGACTTCTTAACTCATTCTATGAGGCCAACTTTACCCTGATAGCAATGTGAGTCTAAGACAGCGCAAGAAAAGCGCAGACCAATACCCCTTATGAATATAAATGCAAAGACGCTAAAAGCTATGCTAGCCCACCAAACCCAGCAGTTTCCTTGATTTAAATAGTTTTAAATAAAAGAATCACACATCATGACAAAGTGGGATTTATCACAGGAATGCAAAGGTGGTTCGACGTATGAAAATCAGTATAATACACCGCATTAATAAAATGAGGGGGAACAAACCACATGATTACTACAAAATGATGCAGAAAAATGCATGTGACAAAATCCAATATTCTCTCATGATAGAAAGCATTCAGAAAACTAGGATTAGAAGGGAACTTCCTCAACTTGAAAATGGGCATTTGTGAAGAACCCACAGCTAATTTCATACTCCATGATGGGTATTAAGGAGAGCACGTGCTGGGATGAACACTGGGTGTTCTAAGAAACTAATGAATCATTGAACACTACAGCAAAAGCTTCTGCTGTACTACTACTATATGTTGGTTAACTGAACATAATGGAAAGAAAATGCAGAGGTTTAAAGAAAAAAAAAAAGAATGAATGCATCCCCCTAAGACCACAAACAAGTCAAAATGCTCACTCCTGACATTTCTATTCAACATTGTACTGAACGTTCCAGGCAGAGCAATTGGTCAAGGAAAAGAAATCAAAGGCATCAAATGTGGAAAAGAAGAAACTATTAATAAAAACTATTAATAAAACCATTTGCAGATGACAGAATCTTACATATTAAGAAATCCTAAGAAATCCATTATAAAAGCTACTAGAGCTAATAAATGAATTCAGCAGAGTTGCAGAATACAAAATCAGTGCACGAAATCCAGTTATGTATCCATATACTGGCAGTGAACGTTCTGAAAAGGAAACTAAGAGGTGTGCCTGGGTGGCTCAGTCAGTAGAGCATCCGACTCTTGACCTCAGGGTCCTGAGTTCAAGCCTCACACCGGGCATGGAGCCTACTTAAAAAAGAAAGGAAACTAAGAAAATAATTCCATTCACAATAGCATCAAAAAGAATAAAGTACCAGGTGTTATACGTGACTAATGAATCGTTGAACACTACATCAAAAACTGATGATGTTGGCTAACTAATATGGGCTAATATTGGCTAACTAACTATGCTAAACTATTATGTTGGCTAACTGAACATAACAATAATAAAAAATAAGCTGACAATTTTTTTAAAAAAGGGAATAGAGTAGTTAGGAATAAATTTAGCTGAGGAGAGGCCAGCTTGTACGCGGAAAGCTATGAAGCGTTGTTGGAAGAAGTTAAAGACCTCAGTAAATGAAAAGACACCTTGCGTTCATGGATTGGAAGAGGTAGTATTGTTAAGATGGAACACTCCCCAAATTTATCTACAGTTTCAGTGTGATCCCTATCAAAATCCCAACGCCCTATTTGTAGAAACAGAAGAAGTGATCCTCAAATTCTTATAGAACTGCAAGGGACTCCAACACCAGAACAAACTTGAGAACAAAGAACAAAGGTTGAGGACTCACATTTTCCATTTTCAAAACTTACTACAAAGCTACAGTAATTAAGATAGTGTGGTATTGCCACAAGGCTAGACATTTAGGCCATTTGAGTAAAACTGAGGGTCCATGAATAAACACATACACATATGGTCACTGATTTTCAACAGGGGTGCCAAGACCATCCAGTGGGTAAAGAACCATCTTTTCCACAAACGGTGCTGGGACAACTGGGTATCCACATGCAAAAAGAAGGAAGCTAGACCCTTTTGTCAGAACATACACAAAAATCAACTCAAAATGGATCCAAAACTTCAATATAAGAGCTGAAACCATAAAACTCTTTAAGGAAAACATAGGGGTGAATCCTCATGACCTTGGGGTTTGACACTGGTTCCTTAGATGTAGCACCAAACACACAGGCAACGAAAGAAAAAAACAAAAAAAAACCCCAAAAAAACGTAAATTGGACTTAACCAAAACGTTAGCATGAGGGGACACTTGCAAAAGAGTGAACAGACAACCAGTAGCATGGGAGGAAATATTTTCAAATCATGTATCTGACAAGGATCTAGTATCTAGAATATATAAAGAACTCTCACGACCCAACAACAAAAAGACAACCACGTTTTATTTTTTATTTTTTTAAAGATTTTATTGACTTATTTGACAGAGAGAGAGAGAGAGAGAGAGAGAGAGAGAGGAGACAGATCACAAGTAGGCAGAGAGGGAGGCAGAGAGAGAGGAGGAAGCAGGCTCCCCGCTGAGCAGGGAGCCCGATGCGGGGCTCGATCCCAGGCCCCTGAGATCATGACCTGAGCCGAAGGCAGAGGCTTTAACCCACGGAGCCATCCAAGCGCCCCGACAACCACATTTTAAAATGGACGAAAGACATGAATGTAGACATTTCTCCAGAGAAGATTAGATCTACAAACACCCAACAAGCTCGTGAACAGATGCCCAGTATCATTAGTCGTTGGAGAAATGAAAATCAAAACTACAATGAGGTATCTCTTCACACCCACTAAGAATGTTATAACTTTTTTTAAAAGGAAAATAATCTCTTCAAGTAAATTTTCGGCCCCTTCCCTCTCTTCTCCTTCTGGCATCTTCTACTGCAAATGTTATTATGCTTGATGGATGATCTCACTGAGTTCCTTCAACCTATTCTCGTTCTTTGACTGTTCTTTTTTCTTTTTGTTGTTCAGCTTGGTTGCTTTCCATTATCCTGTCTTCCAGATTGTCAATCCGTTCTTCCACATCCTCTGATCTGCTATTGATTCTCTCTAGTGTATTTTTTTAATTTGAGTTGTTGAATTCTTCATCTCTGACGGTTATTTTTTGTATTTCCTCCATCTTTATTGAAAGTCTCCCTGCAACAACACGGATGGGCCTAGAGGGTATAATGCTAAGTGAAGTAAGTCAGATAGAGAAAGACAAACACCATATGATTTCACTCATGTGTGGAATTTAAGAAACAAATGAACCACCAAAGTAAAGAGAGAGAGAGAGAGAGAGAGAGAGAGAGAGAGAGAGAGAGAGAGAGAGAGAGATGGAGAGAGAGAAAACCAGACTCTTAAATACAGAGAACAAATTGGTGGTTGCCAGAGGGGAAGTGGGTGGGGGGACAGGTGAAACAAATAAAGGCGATTAAGAGTACACTTATCAATTGCATTGAGCACTGAGTAATGTATAGAATTATAGAATGATCATATGAGACACCTGAAAGTAATAGAACACTGTATATTAATTTTTAAAAAATAAAAAGAAAGGGGCGCCTGGGTGGCTCAGTCAGTTAAGCGTCTGCCTTCGGTCCACATCATGATCCCAGCGTCCTGGGGATGGAGCACATCGGGCTCCCTGCTCAGCCGGGAGTCTGCTTCTCCCTCTCCCTCTGCTGCTCTCCCTGCTCATTCTCTCTCTCTCAAATAAATAAATAAAATCCTTTTTGAAAAAAAATTTTAAAAATTTTTAGAAAGGGAAAATAATAAGAGTTGGCAAAAAATGTGGAGAGATTGGAACCCTCGTATATTGCTGGTGGAAATATAAAACGGTGCAGCCACCACCATGTAAAACAATTTGACGATTCCTCCGTAGGTTAAATATAGAACTACTGTATGACTCATCAATTCCTCTCCTACATACACACCCAAAATAACTGAACACAAGGGTTTAAACAAAAGCTTGTACAAGAATGTTTATAGAAGCACTATTCACAACAGCCAAAAGATGGAAACATTCCAAATTTCCACCAAGTGAAGAATGGATCAACAAACTTGGTATACCCATACAATGGAATATTATTTGGTCAATTAGAAGGAATGAAGTTCTGATACATGCTACAACACGGATAAACCTTAAAGACATTATGGTGAGCAAAAGATGCCAGACACGAAAGACCACACGTTGTTTGATTCCACTGATGTGAAGTATCCACAACAGGCGACTTGCAAGAGACACAAACAGATTAGTGTTTCCTAGAACCTGAGATCTGGGGGAATGGAGAGTGACTCTTCAATGGGTAAGGGTTTCCTCTGGGGGTGATGAAAATGTTCTGAAGCTAATTAGTGGTGATGGTTGCACCCCATCGTGAAAGTACTAAACACTCCTGAATGATTAAAGTGGTAAATGTTATGTCAACTTGATCACAATAAGAAATAGAAAGAGAAACAAGAAAAACATGCAGGAAGATCCTATAGATTAAAAGGGACTTAAGAGACATCTCTGCCAATCACAATGTATGGTACTTATTTGGTTTCCGAGTCAAATAATGAAACTGTTTTAAAAAAATTATTTTTTTTACTGTTGCTTAATGGTCTTGAATAGTTTTTAATACAACTGGAGAAACTTTATCCCTAACTGGATATTTAGCAATATTAAGAAATTATTTTTAGTGCCAAGAGTTTATTTTTGGTTTTGCTTCCCTTGCCTGGGGAGACATAAATATGTTGCTAAGGCTGATGTCCAAGGGATTACTGCCCATGTTTTCTTCTAGGTGTTTTATTGTTTCAGGCCTCACATTTAGGCCTGTAATCCACTTTGAGTTCATTTTTGCGTATGGTGTAGGAAGGCGGTCCAGTTTCATTCTTCTGCATGTTGCGGTCCAGTTTTCTCAGCACCACTTATTGAAGAGATGGCCTTTTCTCTATGGTATATCCTTGCCTCCTTTATGATAGATTAATTTACCATATAAGTGTGGGTTTAGGGCGCCTGGGTGGCTCAGCGGGTTAAAGCCTCTGCCTTCGGCTCAGGTCATGATCTCGGGGTCCTGGGATCGAGGCCCACATCGGGCTCTCTGCTCGGCGGAGAGCCTGCTTTCTCCTCTCTCTCTGCTTGCCTCTCTGCCTACTTGTGATCTCTCTCTCTCTGTCAAATAAATAAATAAATAAATTTAAAAAAAATTTAAGTGTGGGTTTATTTCTGGGTTCTCTATTCTGTTCCAGCGACCTATGTGTCTGTGTTTGTGCCAGTACAATGCCGTTTTGATTACTATAGCTTTGTGGTATAGCTTGAAATATGGGATTGTGATACCTCCAGCTTTGTCCTTTCTCAAGAGTGCGGTGGCTGTTCAGGGTCTTTTATGATTCCATACCAATTTTAGGATTATTCATCCTAGCTCTGTGGACAACACCATTGGTATTTTGATAGGGATTGCATGGAATCTGTAGATCATTTTGAGTCATGTGGACATTTAAACAATATTAGTTCTTCCAAACCATGGGCATCATATATGTCCCCATTTGTTTGTGTCATCTTCAGTACCTTCCATCAATGTCTTATATAGTTTTCAGAGTATAGGTCTTTCACCTCCCTGGTTAAATTTGTTCCTATGTATTATTATTTTTGGTGCATCTGTAAATAGGCGTGTTTTCTTAATTTCTCTTCCTCCTTCCTCTTTATTAGTTGTGTTTATAGAAACACAACAGATTTCTGTATATCGATTTTGTATCCTGCAACTTTACGGAATTCATTTCTTACTCCTAATAGATTTTTGGTGGAGTCTTTAGTGTTTTCTATATATAGTACCATGTCATCTACAAACAGTATCAGTTTTACAGGCAAACACTATGCAGGTTCCTCTAAAAATTAGAAGTAGAAATACCGGTACTATGGTAAATAACAGTGGTGAGAGTGCACATCCCTGTCTTGTTCCTGACTGTAGAGGAAAATCTCTCCGTTTTTCCCCACTGAGGATGGTATTGGCCTTTCATACATGGCCTTTATGATGTTGAAGTATGTTCCTTCTATTCCTACTTTGCTGAGGGTTTTTGTTTGTTTTTTTTTTTATCAAGAATGGATGCTTTGAGGTGCCTGGGTGGCTCCATCGGTTAAGCGTCCGGCTCTTGATTTCAGCTCAGCTCATGATCTCAGAGTCATGAGACTGATCCCCGTGTTGCGCTCATGTTCAACCCAGAGTCTGCTTGTCCCTCTCTCTCCCCTTTGCCCCTCCTCTCTGTCTCTCTGTCTCTCTATATCTATCTGTCTATCTATCATCTAAAATAAATAAAATCTTTTCTAAAAAAAAAAGAATGGATGCTGTACTTCCTCAAATGCTTTTTCTGCATCTGTTGAGAGGATCATATGGTTCCTGTCCTTTCTTTTATTTACGTGGTGTGTCATGTTGATTGATTTGCGAATATTGAACCACTCTTGCACCCCAGGAATAAAGCTCATTTGATTGTGGTGAACAATTCTTTTAATGTACTGTTGGATCCTATTAGCTAGTACCTTGTTGAGAATCTTTGCATCCACATTCATCAGGGATACTGGGCTGTAGTTCTCTTTTTAATGGGGTCTTTGGTTTTGGAATCAAGGTAATGCTGGCCTCGTAGAATGAGTTTGAAAGTTTTCCCTCCATTTCTATTTCTCGGAAGTGTTCTTTAATGAACTTTCCACATTGTCCAATTCTACCCATTGTTAATATTACTTCATCTGTGCCAGCCTAGACATTCTGAAACATCAAGTGGCAATCACTGTGGGACTTTTATAGGGACCAGAAGTACAAACACATAATATGTAAGACGATCATGCCCTGAAAAATCCCAGCTGTGTTTTATATATAGGTTCAAATAATACCTTTAAATATTCAACATTTACGTTTAATCCCATATTTAATTTCAAAACCCCAACAAATGTTGATCCTCAATCCACTCTAATTACAGGGGAGAGAGATATATTTGCAATGATGTCTTATCCACAGAGCATGCAACGCAATCCCAGGCAAAGAGGAGGATGCCAACTTTTCCTACAGTAAAATCTCAAGGTAGGAAGGGATATTAAAAGTTAATCCGCAGTAATCCTCACATCCATTCATTCATAGTCTTTGTCTCCAGTGTTAATACTCTGGTGCTTAAAAAAGGCCAAGGATTCAGTAAAAGAATTATAATAGTCATAGGGTTTTCCTGTATTATGAATTTTCTGATGATGCATAAGGGATGCACTTTGGCTGAAGGCTTTTTCACATTTCTCACATTTGCAGGGTTTCTCTCCAGTGTGTGTTCTTAGATGTTTTGTAAGGTGTGAGCTCTGGCGAAGGCTTTCCCACATTGTTTACATTTGTGGGGTTTCTCTCCAATGTGAATTCCCTGATGTCCCATTGGCATGCACTTTTACTAAAACCTTTTCTACATTTTGTGCATTTATAGGGCTTCTCTCCTGTGTGTGTCCTTTGATGCAGAATAAGCCCTGAGGGGCCACTAAAGTCTTTTCCACATTCATCACATCTACAGGGTTTCGCTCCAGTGTGAACAAGAAGATGTCTAGAAAGGATAAGATATCAGCAAAGACGCTCCCACATTCATTGCATTTTTAGGGTCTCTCTCCAGTGTGGATCCTATGATGCTGGGTCAGGTGTGTGCTGCGGCTGAAGGCCTTTCCACACTCATTGCACTTGTAGGGCTTCTCCTTAGTGTGAATGCATGTGTGTTGGGCCAGCTGCATGCTCTTGTTGAAGGCCTTCCTACACTCACTGTACTCATATGGCTTTTCTCCAGTGTGAGTCCTCAGGTGCTGGTTAAGGGATGAGCTCTTGCTAAAGGTCTTCCTGCATTCAAGAGAGTCATAGGGCTTCCCTCCAGTGTGTATCCACTGCTGGTCAATTAGAGATAAGTGCGGAGTAAATGCTTTCCCACATTCATTACACTCATACAGCTTTTCTCTGGTGTGAATTCAAAGGTGCTCAGGCAGGTGTATGCCCTGGCTGAATGTTTTTCCACATTCATTGCATCAGAAAGGCTTCTCTCTCCAATATGAGCTACCTGACAGTGAGTAAGAGATGAGTTCTGGCTGAAGGTTTTCTCACACTCACTGCACATAAAGGATTTTCTCCTGTATGAAATCTCAGGTGTTTTACTAGAGATGAACTCTGGCTGAAGGTTTTCCCCCATACTCATGGCATGGACAAGGCTTGTATCCAGTGTGAATTATCTTGTGCTGAACAAGCCTTCAAAGGCCATTGAGAGCTTTCCAATAGTCAAGACACTTAAGGGTTTCTCTCCTGTATGAATGAATATGTGATGAGTGAGGAAAGGGGCATCTTTAAAGACCTTTAAAGGTCTTCCCACACTTATGGCACTCATAGGGCTTCTCCCCACTGTGGATGTGTGTGTGGTGAGTTAGGTGTATGCTCTCTTTGAAGGCCTTCCAACATCCACTGCATTGATAGGGCTTACTCTCCTGTGTGGATTCTCTGGTGATAAATGAGGAGCTATGGTTGAAAGCTTGCTCACATTCACTACAATTAAAGGCTTTGTCTCCGACATCAGATCTTTGATGCTTTGTAAGAAATGAGCTCTGGGTGAGGACTTCCCCATATTCCTTACATATAAAGGTTTTTTCTCCAGTATGAACGTGCTAATGCCCAAGTAACGTGGAATGGTCACAGAAGGACTTCCCACACTCACTACATTGCCATCGCTTCTTTTCTGCACAGAAGCCCTGCTGAATAATCAGGTTTAAATTTGATGTCAGACTCCCTACATGTGTATCACATGTAAGGAGATTTTCTCCCGTAGGAATTCCCTATTGCGAAACAAAAATTGGCTGCAGACTGAAGCATCCCTCAAAAGCACTGCATTTATAGGTAGTGACCTCCTATAAGTTGCTCTTGTTCAATAAGACTCCTTGTCCCGAATGTCACTCTAAGTGGTCCCCACATCCCCAAGTCTCATGTAACACAGAGTCCCAGGGACCGTTTCATATTAGTCTTTCTTTCTGTAGTTGCTTCCTGGGATGAATCTTCTTCAAAAGTGTCCTGCTAGGAAGTTGATTCCTTAGTCGCACCTCTGTTTTCCCAATCTGAAAGCAATACAAAAGTGGCATTTGGGGCAGGGACATGCAATGAAAAACAGTACCTCTAAGGCATACATGCTGTCAACAATTCTCAGAATCACCTCTGTAGTTTCAAAAGCGGATTAAAAGTATATGGTTTCACTCATATGTAGAATATAAGAAATAGTGCAGAGGATCATAGGGGAAGGGAGGGAAATTGAATGGGAGGAAGTCAGAGGGAGACAAACCATGAGAGACTCTTGACTCCGGGAAACAAGCTGAGGGTTGCAGAAAGGGAGATGGGTGGGTGGGGGGAATGGGGTAACTGGGGGATGGGCATTAAGGAGGGCACGTGATGTGATGAGCCCTGGGTGTTCTATGCAACTAATGAATCATTGAACATTATGCCAAAAATAATGATGTACTATATGTTGGCTAATTGAATTTAAATTAAAAAATTTAAAAAGGGGGGATTAGAATAAAGAGGTGAACAAACACTCAAATGAACAGATAACACAAGTGGTATATAACATCAAACACGAAAGATGTACTGTATGGTGACTAATACAACATTAAAAAGAAAGAAAGAAAGAAGGAAAGAAAGAAAGAAAGAAAGAAAGAAAGAAAGAAAGAAAGAAAGAAAGAAAGAAAGGAAGGAAGGAAGGAAGGAAGGAAGGAAGGAAGAAAGANAAGAAAGAAAGAAAGAAAGAAAGAAAGAAAGAAAGAAAGAAAGGAAGGAAGGAAGGAAGGAAGGAAGGAAGGAAGAAAGAAAGAAAGAAAGAAAGAAAGAAAGAAAGAAAGAAAGAAAGAAAGAAAAGAAAAGAAAAGAAAAAGAAAGAAACGCCAGGGAGAATGCTATGATCTGAATATTTGTGTCCCTGCAAAATTCATGTGTTGAAACCTAATCCCCAGAGTGATGGTATTAGGAAGTGGGGCATTCGAGAAATAATTAGGTCATGAAGGTGGAGCCTTCAGGAGCGGGATTAGTGGCCTTATAAAAGAGATCCGGAGAGCTCTCTTTTCCTTTCTGCTGTGTGAGGGCATAGTGAGAAGACAGCTCTCTATGAACAAGAAAGAGGGCTCTCACTAGACCCTGAATCTGCTGGCGCCTTCATCTTGGACTTCCAGACGCTGGAACTATGGGAAATAAATGTCTGTTTTTTATAAGTCACCGAGTCCATGGTATTTTGTTGTAGCAGCCCAAACTGACTAAAACAGAGAGCTTCACTAGGTCATAGGATAGCTGGGGGAAAAAGCCATGGGAAAGGCTATAGAGAAGGATTGGACATAATGAGTAACCGCAGAAGATGATCCCAAGACTCAGCCTGGGAGGACTGGGAGATGTGACTGTGCAGGGCTGAGTCTCTTTCTGTATTCTTAACTATTATCTTGGATCATCTATCTAATGGCCTCTTGGGTGGCTTCCTTCTCTCCAATCGCTCCCAATTTATCATAATAAATCTTGCATATTGTCAGGACGAAAACTAAAAACTCAGGAATACAGGTAGTATTTCCCTCTCTTATTCTAGTAGACAGTTACTTTTGTCTGAAAAGGGAGCATACAGGAAACAAAGAGATGCTGTGAATTTGCTGATTAAAATTTTGGAACATGCTTTATAATACAACAATAGACATCTCTTGACAAGGGACAAAGAGGTTATCTGCAAACGACTTTTACAATGTGTTACTTTACAGGAGATTCATCAAACTGATAAAGAATTCTAAATACAGAGAGCAAACTGATGGTTGACAGCGGGAAGGGGCGTGAGGAGTTGGGCCAAATGGGTGAAAGGGAGTGGGAAATACAGGGTTCCACTTATGGAATGAGTAAGTCACTAGAATAAAAGGCACAGCATAAGGAATATAGTCAGTGATATTGTAATAGCGATGTATGAAGATTGATGGTAGCTATGCTTGTGAACATAGCATAATGTATAGACTTGTGGAATCACTATGTTGTACACCTGACTTGGAGAAATAATGTGTAGTTATTTTCAAGTGACGAGATAGGAGTAGCAGTTCAAGACCCATCTTAAGTCTTCAGCTTTCTATATATAATACACAAAATAAAGGAGACAAAGATAATTAAACAGAAACTGTTTATATGAACAGGGTTTAACACCAACTGAGATTTACTCATTAATAGATTATGACAACAGAAGTGAGACTGAAGGAATATGAAAGTGATGAAAATATCAGAAGAAAGTATCCAACTTAACTTTGAATTAGTAATAGAAAAGAGTACAAAGTTTGTGACTTTATATAGTCAAACCATCTTACCTCCTTCTGCTTCGTTCATCACCTCCATAAACCTTCCCTGATCCTACTTCTACTCTTTCCAATTGAAAGTGATCTTTGCCTCTTTTTTTTGAGGGGGGTGTTAAATATATCTGTTAAGTTTTTGTTTTCATCCCAGCTAGTTAACATAGAGTGTAATATTAGATCCTGTGTACAACATAGTGATTCAACACTTCCATACAACACCTGGTGCTCATGACAACTGCACTCCTTCATCCCCATCACCCATTTCACCCAACCTCCCACCTCCCCTATGGTAACCATCAGTGTCTTCTCTATAGTTAAGAGTCTGTTTCTTGGTTTGTCTCTCATCCCCCACTTCCATGTTCATTTTTTTGTTTCTTAAATTCCACATTAATGAAATCATATGGTCTTTGTTTTTCTCTGACTGGCTTATTTTGCTTAGCATTATAGTCTCTAGTTCCAGCCATGTCATTACAAATGGCAAAAACTTCATTCTTTTTTTTTAAAGATTTTTTTATGATTTATTTGACATAGTAGGCAGAAGCAAGCAGAGAGAGAGGAGGAAGCAGACTCCCCACTGAGCAGGGAGCCTGATGTGGGCCTCGATCCCAGGACCCTGAGATCATGACCTGAGCCGAAGGCAGAGGCTTTAACCCACTGAGCCACCCAGGTGCCCAAAAACTTCATTCTTTTTGATGGCTAAGTAGTAGTCTATTGTGTACTTGTGTGTGTATATACACACATATATACATATATATACATACAAATATATACGTACATATATATGCACACATATATATGTATACACACACACACACACATATATATATATATATGAATGTATATACCATGTCTTCTTTATCCATTCATCAGTCAATGGCTGTTTCCATAATTTGGCTATTGTAGATAGTGCTGCTATAAATGTTGGGGTGCATGTATCCCTTTGAATCTGTATTTTTGTGTTCTTTAGGTAAATACTTAGTAGTGAAATTGCTGGATCTTGGGTAGTTCTACTTATGAATTCTCAAATCCCTTTGTAAAAACTCTCAAACTCTCAAATCCCCAAACCTGTGCTTCCATATCATCCCCATCTTGGTTATGTCAACACCATACTTCTAGTTCATACTTCTAGGTCATGCTAAAATCCTTAAAATCATCCTTGACTATTCATCTCACACCCTATCTAACTTACCAACAAATCTTGTCAGCTCTATCTTCAGAGTATCTCTGGAATCTGGCCACCTCTCACCCCCTCCTTGGCCACCCCCCCTTCCAGTCCAAGTCACCTAGATCATTCTAAGAGCATTCAAACTGGTCATTCTGCTTTTGTTTTACTCCCCAACACACCCTCCTCACAATAGCCCAAGAGATTTTTCTTAAAATGTTATGGAAGAAAAAAAAAATGTTATGACAGAGCATGTCACTCGTTGGCTCAAAACACTCCAGCAGCTTCCCCTCTGGCTCTGGGTCAAAGTTGAAGCCTTTACAATGCTATAGAAGACTCACTACATCATGGCCCCTGGGAAACTCTTGAACTTATCACCTCCCACTCTCACCTGCACTCCCTCTCCTTCAGTCCCACTAGCCTCATTGCTTTTGCTATAACATATCAGATGCCCTCTTTCTGCAGGGCCTTTGTCTGGAACCTTCTGTAATATAGTTGTGTGTTTTCCCCCCGAAAATGATGTCTTGACCCCGTTTTGAGACCTTGGTTACAAGCCAGACAGTTCCCTTTCTTGAGCAGCTGATTAAGTCTGTACTCCAACTACTTCCAATACCATGCTCTCACACTCCAGGCCACCTGCCCTAATCATCCTGGGTCCAGGTACCAGACAATTAAGGATAGCCATTATGCCTTGGAACCTAGAAAATTATGTACATTAGCGAATCCACAAAGATTCCACAAAATCTAGCTAAGTTATCCTGATTAACATATATAACTGCCCCCTAAAGTTCCAGCTTGCTGTTACCCTGTCTCTGACTACCACCCCCCCTCCTGCCCATGTGGTCCTGCCCGACAGTGTTCTCTTGATTGGAGCTATAAGTAACAGAGTTCTGTTTTTCACTATCTGAGTGTCCCACCATCAAAAGAATCTTTAAATCTTATGAAACACTCTGTTCACTGGGAAAAGTTCATGGCTTGCTCCCTTAACCCCTTCGGGTCATCATTGACCAACACTTTCATACTGAGGCTTTCCCTGACTGCCTATGAAAAACTGTAGCTCCCAGGCCTGGCACTCCATCTCCCCTCCCTGCTTTATTTTTCTTCACCAGTTGCCGGGCATCATATACTTTTTGTGTCAATTGTCTGCTCCCATTCAAATAGCACCTCTATGAGGGCAGAAATTTTTGCCCCACAGTAGATGTTGAATAAATAGTTGTTGAATAAATGAGTGAGTGAATGCATGAGTAAATAAAGTGCTAAGAGTAAACTAGAGAAATAGCAGAGATAAGTCTTAAATGAGTTATGGCTCCACACACCACACACCACACACACACACACACACACACACACACACACACACACACACACAAACAGCCATAAAATTTCCCAACAAAACAAGCCCCCAAGGACCTTTTAAGCCATATGCAAATCAAGTCATCCAAGGCCCCTCTGGTAAAAGGTCTCTGTGGTTCACACTGCAGCGCTCACCAGGTATCCTAATTGCTCTTTTAAATTTCCCAGTCCCTCTCTCCCTCACCAGACCCCATCCAATTAGGAACAGCCATATGATCAGTGCTGGCCTATGGACTACAAATGGGTGCTTTATTCTTTGAGTATGAGGAGGTCATGACTTCCAAAGGATGAAGCTACAAAGTAGGTGGAGTCCTTCTATTAATCAGGGTCTCTGTTGATCTGTGATGAACATGAAGCATGGGCTTTATTTTTTTTAAAGATTTTATTTATTTGACAGAGAGAGAGAGAGAGAGAGAGAGGACAGAGCATAGAAGCAGGAGGAATGGGAGAGGGAGAAGCAGTCTCCCCGCTGAGCAGGGTGCCGGATGTGGGGCTTGATCCCAGGACCCCGAGATCGTGACCTGAGCCCAAGGCAGACAGACGTTTAACCCAATGAGCCACCCAGGCATCCCTGAATCATGGGCTTTAAAAAATAAGGTTTTGTGATGATGAGTCACTGGGACTGGAGGCTGTCAGTTTTGTAGCATAACTTGTCAACAATCCCCATAGTCTGTTGTTAGGCATCTGGTCTAATGGGGCTACTGATTTCTATGAACATTATGTAAGTATCTATGTATGACATAATTTGTATGGTTAGTAGACAATGGAAGTTATGCTTTAATTCAAGATGGCTTCCTTTTTTTCTCTTGGGAGGTATTACGCATGATGGTTAAGGGTCTAGTCTTTGGCACCAGACAGCCTGGGCTTCTGTCCTAGCTTTTCCATTCACGGTTTTTACTCTCTGGTCTCCTTCCTTTACTTGAATAATGGGAATGAAATCTAGGTTCATAAGAATTAAGAGTTAAAACATGTACCTTATACACTTGGACAAGAATGTGAGGCAAATCTCCTTCTGAGCCTGATCCTCATTGTCACTTGCAGATCATTCTCCTCCCCTCTTCCCTAAAAACACCAAACTTTGACCATCCTGTCATCAGACTTTGCTAGCTTCTACCCTTCCCTGCTGCAGTCATTGATAACTCTAGATCAGTAACTCTTCTTGCAGACTATAGCTCCTGGATGAATATTTGTCCTCCTCTTCAAGCCATGAAGGGGGATGACTCTCTCCTTCTCTCTATCTGCTGCTTATCTTTCCTCTTCCTTTCCTGGCCCTGAAGTGTTACAGTTCCCAGATTTCCCTTCTCTTCCCTATATTCACTTCACAGTATACTCTCCCTGAATAATCTCATCCTGGCTTCAACTACAAGCTTTAACAATGTCTTCCAAATCTCTACCTCTAGCTTCTATCTCTCTCCCAAATTTTAGATACAAATTTCTAAGACTACTGAAAATTCCATGAGCATCTTATTTTTAGTGTGTCCAAAATCAAACATCAAACATTATTTCCCTTACTATTCTTGAAATCCATTTTAAAAAAGGAAACTTCTCAACTGGATCTCTTTTCTGCATGCTTTGCAAATGTGTGTCTTCATTGCTGGGATTTCTTTAACTTAAATTTAATCCAACAAATATTTAACAAGCATTCACTATGGTGTCACACTTTATCCAACTCAGTCCCAAACCTGTAGGCTGCGTCTTGTATACCTGACCCAGGAGAACAAAAATGAGAAATAAATAGCCCTGCTCCATCTAGTGTGTGTGTGTGTGTGTGTGTGTGTGTGTGTGTGTGTGAGAGAGAGAGAGAGAGAGAGAGGAGAGAGAGAGAGAGAGAGAGAGTATAAAGCCAAGTTACTAGTGTACAATGCTGAGTTCAGTACTCTGAGAAACCTGAGGGAGTGAATCTATTAGGGGAGAGATCATGGATCAGAAAAAGTTTCACAGAGGAAATAACATTTGAATTGGGTCTAGAAGGATAGATAGGTAGGTGTATGTTTGTGTGTGTGTGTGATTATAAATATGTATGAGAATGTGCATGTGAGAGAATGAGTATGATTTATGTGAAAGAGGTGTTTATGAACGTGTGTGAGAGAATATGTGTGCATGGGTATGCATGTATATGGCTTCTGTACATGTATATGAAGGCAAAAGTGTGTGTGTGTGTGTGCAGGCATCTGTATGCAAATAACAATGTATATGTGAGAGAACATGTGTGAGAATGTGAATGGTGTGAATGTGTATGAGGGCATGTATGTGAGAGCATTTGTGCACAAGACTGGGTGAGTATGTGTGTTCGGGGTGGGCATATATGCATGTATGTGTGAGTGTGTGTGAGAATGTGTGAGTGTGTAAGATGTATATGAGTGGTATGAGTGTGTATGTGTGAGTGCACATAGGTGAGGACATATGCGTGTGAGAGTAGATGAGTCCGTGTGAGTGCATGTGCATAGGCAGCCATCATGTGTATGTATGTGTTTAAGAATGTATGTGAAAGTATGTGTGACAGAATCTGTGTGTGAATATGTGTAGAATACAGGTGAGAGAGAGAGAGAGAGAGAGAGAGTGTGTGTGTGTGTGTGTGTTGGAGGGTTGGGGCAGAGCAGAAGAGGAATTTCAAACAGACAGGGGCCTGAATGAGAACAGAGCCAGAAATATAAAGGAATTACTACCAGTCTTTGATTCTTTCTTCTCTTGACTTGGCATCACCAACATAGCACCAGTCTCACCTCAGGTCTCTTTTCTACAGTCTCACTGCCACAGGTCAAGCCCTGCTCATTTTTCACTACTAGTAAATGGTCTAGTCAACTGATTTCTGTGATTCTACCCTCCCCTCTAGACATTGAGCTAAGACTCTTGATTCCAAATATCTGGGGCACTTTTTCTAAAATACAATAAAATTGTTATAGCAATGTCAGATTGCCATAAAAGTCTCTAAATTCTTGTTTTCTGTTTCTGTATTCATCTCACCATGGACTGGTACCAAAGAGCATATGGCCTGATACCAATCCGTGGAACTCTCTTTGAGTAGGGCCCTTCTAGGCAATGGGACAAAACTTAGCAAAGCCTGGTTGCTCTGACGTATAATAAAGAAGAAAAATAAAAGAGACTGGGTAAATAGCGAAGTAGCATGAGTCTAACATTTTGACTGCTTACCAGCCAATGTGCAATGGACAGTGTCAAACCAGTAGAAAAGACAGAACAAACTGGAAGGGATGGATATTTGGTGACCTTGTGTACATTTTTGTTTTGAAGATTTGTTCTGTCTGTTGTTCTGTTGAGAACTGTATTATTTATTTAAAGTTAAAAATGAACAAGTGTAAGGGAAGCTAGTAAAGAATATATACATGACCCAGCAATTGCTACTTGGAATTTACCCCAAAGATACAAGTGTAGTGATCCTCAGGGGCACGTGCACCCCCATGTTTATAGCAGCAATGTCCACAGTAGACAAACTACGGAAAGAGCCCAGATGTCCATAGACAGATGAATGGATAAAGAAGATGTGATAACATATATACAATGGAATACTACTCAGCAATTGAAAAAAATGAAACCTTGGCATTTGCAATGATGTGGATGGAACTAGAGGGTATTGCACTAAACGAAGTAAGTCAATCAGAGAAAGACAATTATCACATGAATCTTGCTCACATGTGGAATTTAAGAAGCAAAACAGAGGATTGTAGGGGAATGGAAGGAAAAATAAAACAAGATGAAACCAGAGGGAGACACATAATAAGAGACACTTAACTCTAGGAAACAAACTGAGGGTAGCTGGAGGGGAGGTGGGTGGGAGGGATGAGATAACAGGGTGATGGGAATTAGGGAAGGGCACATGATGTAATGAGCACTGGGTGTTATAAGCAACTGATGAATTACTGAACACTACGTCTGAAACTAATGATGTACTTACTATATGTTGGCTAATTGAATTTGAATAAAATTAAAAATATATATGGGAACTCTGTACTGTCTTTGCAGTGGTTCTGTGAATCTAAACATTATTTTTTTATTTTTTATATCACATAACATTATTTTATTTTTATTTTTTGAGTGTCTTGTCTACATTGATTTTTTTTATTATGTTAGCCAGCATATAGTACATCATTAGTTTTTGATGCCGTGTTCAATGATTCAACACCCAGTGCTCATCACATCACGTGCCCTCCTTAACGCTCATCACCTGGTTGCCCCATCCCCCCAACCCCACCTCCCTTCTGAAACCCTCAGTTTGTTTCCTGGAGTCCATAATCTCTCATGGTTCATATTCCCCTCCAATTTCTCCCCTTTCATGTTTCTCTTCCTTCTCCTAATGTCCTCCATGAGATGCCTTATATTCCACAAATAAGTTAAACCATATGATGATGACTTTCTCTCTTTGACTTATTTCACTTAGCATAATCTCCTCCAGTCCCATCCATGTTGATGCAAAAGTTGAGTATTCATCCTTTCTGATGGCTGAGTAATTAATATTCTATTGTGTATGTGAACCACATCTTTATCCATTCGTCTGTTGAAGGGCATTCATCTGCATCTTTGGGGTAAATACCAGGTAGTGCAATTGCTGGGTCGTATGGTGAAATAAAAAGGGTTTTTTTGGGTGCCTGGGTGGCTCAGTGGGTTAAAGCCTCTGCTTTCGGCTCAGGTCATGATCTCAGGGTCCTGGGATCGAGGCCGCATTGGGCTCCCTGCTCAGCAGGGAGCCTGCTTCCTCCTCTCTCTCTGCCTGCCTTTCTGCCTACTTGTAATCTCTCTCTCTCTCTGTGTCAAATAAATAAATAAAATCTTAAAAAAGATTTTTTTTAAAAATTCAGAAGCTATTTTAGCTAATAAAAATAAATAAATTTATGCAATTAGTGGAATGGTGTGTTTCTGGGATTAATACTTTTTTATTCTCAATGTTGACTAAACCTCAAATTATTTTGACTTATCCTTCCCACCTTGTGAAAATGGGGGTAATGATATCAATTTCACAGGAGTACTGGCTGAATGAAAGTTACACATAGTACTGTGTCAGCACACACCACAATTTGCCTGGTTTACTCCAGTTGTCCTAGCGTCCCATCCAATTTAGCGTTCTAACATTCTCTAAACTACTCTGGTTTGGACAATAAATTGCAAAGCTACTCTTGGTAGAGCTATCACAGAGAAGGTGGCCAATAAATGTTTGGAAAAATATAAGATTCCCCATGACACCTATCAATGGGTATACAGCCAGTTAGGTTGGGGGGGAAAACCCGTTACCAAAGTATTGTCATCCCCAATTCCCTCATCACCTTAGGTGACATACCTGGGGAAAAAGCCACTATCTCTCAACCACTCTTCTTGTGTATCCTGAAAAGTTCCCAGTCCTTGCAAGTACATCAAACTCTCCCACCCGCTACCCTTCTCAGTTGCAATCATCTTCCAACACCTGCCCCTGTCACTCCCTACTCCCACTTACAGATTATAGGCCCTGACTTCCTGTGTTTCTCCCTACCCGTGTGTCTGTTGTTCTTTTTGGGAATTTCATTATCCATATGAGTTCCCATTCCTTGCCTGGACTTTCAGTCATTCCCTGACTGAACACCTCAGTCCAACTATCTTTCCCTAAGCCCATCTTAGCCACTCACTCCCAAGGTGGCATCCTTGTCATCACCTTGTTGTTATGAATAATTGCAGTGCCTCCAGATCCTGGGTTTCAACCACTCTGTTCTCTGGTCACCACCTCCTGCTTTTTAGCCATTAATCTTTCCCTCTTTTCACTATCCATCACCCCAGCACACATGCATGTGTACACACACACATGCCACATTCACTTGCCCCCTCCCCCGCCAACTCCATGCCCACATTTCCCTATTTATCCAGTTAGATGTTATGGTCCAACCCCATAACTGCTCTTTTGCCAACACTCTTAGTTCCTTTGCACCCTCTCCTTCCAGTGCCCTTCTTTCTCTAAAGCCCCATGGCTTCCTGAATCCTGGAACAAGGCTACTTCCCAGC
This sequence comes from Ailurus styani, assembly GCA_002007465.1. Taxonomy (NCBI): domain Eukaryota; kingdom Metazoa; phylum Chordata; class Mammalia; order Carnivora; family Ailuridae; genus Ailurus; species Ailurus styani. Next base: position 61,308 of record LNAC01001688.1, read on the forward strand.
TCTACTTGAACAGCTGAATGTTGTCGGGGCACATATTTCTCCAGTGCTGAATGGCTTGGACTCAATGGTCCTTTTCCTGGTATTTTACTCTTAGTCCCTCTCTCTAAATTACTCCTTAACAGCATCTCCTCTCATCAAAATTCCAATCTCCCACCTGATGACCTTGCCCCATACTTCACTGAGAAGACAGGTGCAATCTGCCAAGATTGATGTCACCCTCCCACCATCACATCTACCCACTGCCTGTGTCTGTGTTCCTATTTTCAGCCCTGACCTGGTGACGGTAAATGAACTGTCTCTGCCTCCAAGGCCGACTTCCATCCCTTCCCACCTCCTAGAAGCACATGCTCATGCCCTCCTCCCCTCCTTTTCTCTGTATTGTCACCTCCTATCTTTTTATCAAATCTATCCCATCAGCACACACACATATTCTTTACCTCACACCCTTAAAAGGCTCCCTTTTGTCTTCACACTACCCTTTAATGACAGTCCTGGTTCTCTGTATTCCTTCTCATAAAAACTCTTCAATAAAGTCATCTGAACAATTTTTCTCTTCCTCCTTCACTCACTCCATGGGGACCATTTGAACTCCTGGGAGTGATGGAAGGGATGAAAATGCACTAAGGAAAGAGGAAGGAAGCACATGGGCCACAGGAAGATGGCCTCAGGCTTACCAAGTCCCAGGCCTTCAGAATGAGCAGGATACAGTGACATTTCCTCGTTGTACAGGTGGGGAAACTGAGACCCAGGGAGGAAATGGACTTGCTCTATGTCCCACAATGATGGGACTGCATTGCTACAGCTAAAACATGTTCGTTTTCTTAGTTCTCAAATATACCAGGCTGCCTTCAATTATTGTAGTGACTTCTTTTGTGGTTTTGTCCCATAGTAATAACACAAAATATTATATGTAAAAGAACTTAAACAGTCCAGATTTATGTAGGATAAAATATAAAAGCACACCACAGACCTCTTATAGTGCCACATACTATCTCCTTCTCCTCAGTGGTACCCACTGTCGATGATAATAATGAAAAAAGAGTCACACTCCACTGAACTGCCTCTGGAGAATTTGCTGTCCTTTATCAGACTCATTTGCCCTGGACATGAACTTGCCTTGGGCCAGCCCTCCTCAGTCTGAGATCTCACTCTGCCAAACCCACCTTTCATTGCTCATGAAAGGGTCTTGGGTTATTTTGTCCTGAGGAACTTCACTATGTCCCAGCAAGACTCCTCAGTATAGAAAAGACACTTCCTCCAGGCCCTATGGCCCTGAGAGCTTGCTCCCTCTCCCTTCTTCTCACCTCTCTGTTCCTAAATGATAACCACATTCCCATGGTAGTCCAAGCTAGAGGCCTGGGACTAATTTCTCCTATCTCCTTGTCTCCCTTATTCACCCACATCTACCCTGTCACCAAGTTCTGTCCATTCGTCTTCCAGCAGTCTTCCAAATCTACCAACTTCTACTTCCATAGTCCTAAGTCCAAGATGCCACTATCTTTAGCCTAAACTACCGGCTGCATTCATCTCCTATTTGGTCCTCCTATGACCTCTCTTTCCTCCTCCGTCTTTGTTTCCCAAGATAGCTAGTGAGATCCTTTAAAAAGTAAATCCAAACCTGTCATGTCCCTCTCTGAAAAGACGCCAGGCGGGGGCTTCCTATCACCCTTGAAAATAAATGTTGCCTTCTTCCCGTGGCCTTCTGCCTAGTGTACTGCCCCAAGTGCCCCTCTGACCTCACCTCACACTGATTTCCCTACTCACTCCGCTCCAACCACTCAGATCTCCCAGTTCTAGGGACATAACAAGCTCTCATATGTGTGCAATTCCTTCTTTTGGGAACATTCTCCTTCAGGTGCCCAACACCTCCTCATCCCTCAGTTCTTCATCCAATACCACTGTTTCAACATATGTGGTAGGAAGATATATTTGATCACAAGTCTCCATTCCCTCCCTGTCCTTGCCATGGTTCACTGTAGGTAGAATATACTTCCATGACCCATTGCCTCTTGGGCTTTGTTTGTTTTTTTTTAAAGATTGTATTTATTTATTTGACACAGAGAGAGATCAGATCACAACTAGGCAGAGAGAGAGGGGGAAGCAGGCTCCCCGCTGAGCAGGGAGCCCGATGCGGGCCTCGATCCCAGGACCCTGAGATCATGACCTGAGCTGAAAGCAGAGGCTTTAACCCACTGAGCCACCCAGGCGCCCGCCTTTTGGGCTTTGATCCATGACTTGCGTTGACCAACAAAATGTGAATGGACATGAGGTACACCATGTCTAGCCAGGGGGTTTAATGTGACTGCATGGTTTGTCTTGCCCTCCTTTACCTCTGCCCTAGACCATGGGGAGACTCTGCCTTATTCAAGTGGCCACTGCTCTTTCCTTCTGAACCCCAGAAGGAGAAGACACATGGAGCAGCCCTGAAGCCATGTCCACAAATTGATGCACACCACAACTGACCCAAAGGCCTGTGCATGAGAAATAAATGTTGTAAGCCACCGAGGTCTGGTGACTGAAGTATTCCAGCAAATGCTGATTAAGGCCTTGGGGTAGAAGCACTTACCGAAAACTAGAGAATGAAGTGAAAGTCTAGATAGATGAACAGTGAGACACCCAGCTCCATTTCCCATCCACTTCCCAGACCACTGGCAATAAGGTCAGTATCTCCCAGGCAAAAGACTAAAAAAGGATTTCTCCCCTGAGAAAAAGAGGGAGAGGGGAACTAAGTCAGGAGAAAAGACCTGCACACTCTAGCCAGGAGGCATTTAACCTGATGTGAAAAATCGTTTGTCAAAAATGACTTTGAAATTATAACTGGGACAAATCTGGGCCTCTTAAATTCCTGGTAGCCTAGACTAGTGCTGTTCAAAGTGTGGTCTACAGATCAGTGCCTGTCTGCAAACTAGTTTTTCGTTTAGATCATACAAAGGCTGTAATTTTGCCAGCCTTCTGACCTAAACAAAACAAACAAAAACCAAACCAACCAACCAAACAAACAAACAAACAAAAACCTAAGCCACACACACATACAAAAACACATCAGGTCCCTTGGGGTCTTCCCTCCTCCAAACACCCTCTCGACTTGCCCTAAAACACTGCCTGCAACATGGCAATCTTCATTCTAAACTTCTTTTCCCTGCCTCCTAATGCATACACAGTAAGATCCAGTGAAGCTGACTGTCAAGCATGTACACATCTACCTTGAGGACATTATATTGAGCGAAAGAAGCCAGACAAAAAAGGACACATACTATAGATTCCACTTACTAGAGCAAGGTCATAGATGGTGGTTACCAGGGGCTGGGGGTGGCAGGGAGATATGGAATTAGTGTTCAATGGGGACAGAGATTCAGTTTGGGAAGATAAAAGAGTTCTGGGGATGGATTGTGGTGATGATGGGGCAACAGTGTGAGTGTGCTTAACATGCCACTGAGCTGTACACTTAAAAATGGCTAGAATGGTAACTTCTGTGTTATGTATATTTTGCCACAATAATTTTTTTAAAGGAGCATAAACACCATCTGGGTTTATTCAAATGTATAAACCTCAGTTTATGCCCTGACATACATTCTACCCTAGCCTGTCTTCTCACTAGTCCTTGAAAAAACTGTTCATTTCTGTCCCTGAACCTTTGTCATATTCTTCTCTAGCCTGGAAACCACCTGACTATCATTTCTAGGTCTCCAAAGGCAGCTTAAATTTCTCCTTCTTTTGTTCCCCATAGTACTTCCTGTTTAAACTTGTGATGTGGGTGGTTAATCATGCATTTTTATTATTTCATCATTCCATATTCAGATCTTATCCTGTTCTCTCTCCCCCAACAGGCCCTAAGTCCCTTCATGGCCAGGACTGGGTCTTGCATGTGGCATAATAGAGAAGTTTGAGGCACAGAGTAGATCTCAAAGGTATGATGAATGATCAAATGGTGGGTGGAGAGGGGAAAACTGCAAAAGAGTGTCCTATTGGGTTCCATCTTCTTCCAAAAGGGGCAACCTGTGTGTGAGGAGTTTGAGGCTCAACATCCTGAAGGCAACTGGCTCAGCAGAGACACTCTCTACCTAAGAATTGAGGGAGACTTTCAGAGAGGAAAAAAAAATCCCAGCTCACTTCTAAATAGACTGTCAGGAGCCCAGTCTTTCCCTATTCTTCTAGGTCATCCTTCTAGGGTAAGAGCGGAGTCCTGGGAAGGTAGTGCTGGAGGAGGAGGAAGAAACCATGAGAGACTCTGGCCCTGTCGTGCAGCAAGCTAAGGTAAAACCTGACTGGGTGCTCCTCGCCTGTGAAGTCGTGTTATCAGCTATCCTACCTGCCTCACAGGCACTACAGTTCAAAATGAGATAAGAGACATGGCAGTGCTTTGCTAAGTGAAACCAGAATGAAATAAAAGGAATGACCGAACGCCTACGTGGCAGAAACCTTGACAAGGCAGCGTTTACAACAGGCAGTAGAAGACATCTGAGCTACTCTTCTATACCCAGCCACATTGAGGGGGCAGCCAAGAGAACACTCTGGGGCTGCACTGTCCAGTGGGGCAGCTGTGCAGTCTTATTATGTGTTTGTGTGCTGAGTGTGACTTCAGATCTGCTGAACAGGCCAAATACACAATGGATTTTGAACAGTTCGTGAAGGAAAAAGAATGTAAAATATCTCACTGATAACTTCTTATATTGATCACACACTGAAATAATAATTTTGGATATGGTGGGTTAAATAAAACACATCGTTAAAGTTAATTTCACCACTTTCTTTTATTTATTTTTTTAAGATTTTTATTTTATTTATTTGACAGAGAGAGAGAGAGAGATCAGAAGTAGGCAGAGAGGCAGGCAGAGAGAGAGGGAAGCAGGCTCCCCGCTGAGCAGGGATTACTGATGCGGGGCTCGATCCCAGGACCCTGAGATCATGACCTGAGCCGAAGGCAGAGGCTTTAACCCACTGAGCCACCCAGGCACCCTCACCACTTTCTTTTAACTTCTAATTCAGCATACATAGAGTTCTCATTATGTTTCTGTTGGACAGCGGTGCCCCCTAGGGAATGGTGGCTGCCTGACATCTCCAAGGCAACGGATGCCCCCTCATCACCAAACATCCAGTCTTGTAGTTCTCCCCACCTCCCAACCCTTCTCCTCCCTCACTCTGGGGAAAGGCTGACCCACTCCTTCAGCTGCAGCCTGAAGGGCTCGCCTCTCTGCCCCTACTATCACTCTTGCTCCCATCTGAGGAGTGGGCTCCAACACCGAGCCCTTTTTGTTCCAAGTATTGTGCCAGAGGGGCGCCCCCGTGGGCAGTGCAGTCGGTCCGTGCGCCACCTTACCTCTGGCGCTCAGCCTCGCCAATCTCCTCCAGTGAGCTCTCATCCAGGTGTCACACGCGGCAACGCATGGCTGTCACCATGGCAACTCAGTTTCACAGGCCACCCAAGTCACTCGATGACCTCCAAGCCACAGGCTCAGAAAGGCCGACGAGCCTGCCACAGGCACACAGGGCGCATGCGCTCTGCGGCCATTGTCACCTCCCAACCTCCTCCCGGGCCGCAGCCGTGTTTCTGGAGTCACAGCCTCTCCTTTGCATACTCCTCGGAAACGGTGGTTAACCACCCCTGGCTCCCACTTGGCTAGCAAGTACTCATGAAAGAAATTGAGGAAGACACAAAGAAGTGGAAAAACATTCCATGCTCATGGATGGGTAGAATAAATATTGTGAAAATGTCTATGCTACCTAGAGCAATCTACACATTTAATGCAATCCCCATCAAAATACCAGCAATTTATTTCAAAGAAATGGAACAAATAATCCTAAAATTTATATGGAACCAGAAAAGACCCCGAATAGCCAAAGGAATGT
>LNAC01001688.1:68399-102079 GCA_002007465.1 Ailurus styani
AATCATGAAACAAGATGGGATCGGGAAGGAGTCAAACCATAAGAGACTCTTAATCTCACAAAAGAAACTGAGGGTTACTGGGGGTTGGGAGGGTAGGGATAGGGTGGATGGGTGTGGACATTGGGGGGGGGGTTGTACTATGGCGAGTGCTGTGAAAGGCCTGAGCCTGATGATTCACAGGCCTGTACCCCTGGGGCAAATAATAAAAAAAATAAAAATAATAATTGTGGCGTTGGAAACTTCAAAAATGTGGAGTCTTAGCACAGTGAATAAAAATCACAATGAATAAAATAGCATTTCAATTTGTTTATATATTTTTGTTGCAGAAAAACACTATAGGGTTCCACAAAAGACGTTGAGGATAAAAGATAGATTAAATTTGGATAACATTATGTGAGGGAAAGGGGATGGAGATATGAGTTCATAGAAGGAACTGAAATGTGGGTGTCGATTTTTCCAACTCGAAGGAGAGCTTTTTCTTGTGTTTTTAAGTAGATGATGATGGGTATCACATTGCCAGGATACTTAGATTTCACTGGGTGCCATCAAAACAGTGATGCTAAAGTTTTGTTTTAAAAATGTCAACACTTAGGATACAGCAGAAATGACATGGTTACAATTTAGACTTAGGTTGAAATATTTTAAATGTCAAATTCCATGTGTGAGGGGATATACAGTTTCTCAGAATTGTTTGAGAGGGTTTGTGAGCAAACACTGACTACTTCCCATCTAAGCTGTTCTCTGCGGGCTAGGATTCTACAGTATCCCAGTAAATGGTCTTCCAAAAGACCACCTTGCCCCATCTGAAACTTTCCCCATGCTGCAGCAAGAGTGATCCCTTAAGATGCAAAGCTGATCACATTAATCCCTTGCTTAGAAATTCTTTAGCAACTTCCCATTGTGCTTTGAATTCTTAACCCTGGGCTAAAATTCTTTTTTTTTTATTGTGTTATGTTAGTCACCATAAAATACATTAGATTTTTGTGTGGTGTTCCAAGACTCATTATTTATGTACAACACCCAGTGCTCCATGCAATTTGTGCCCTCCTTAATACCCACCACCAGGCTCTCCCACCGCCACGCCTTCCCCTCTAAAACCTTCAGTTTGCTTCTCACAGTCCGCAGTCTCTCGTGGTTCATCTCCCCCTCCAATTTACCCCAATTCACTTTTCCTTTCCTTCCCCTAATGTCCTCCATGTTATTCCTTAATTTCCACAAGTAAGTCAAACTGTATGATAATTGACTTTCTCTGCTTGACTTCTTTCACTCAGCGTGATCTCCTCCAGTCCCATCCAGGTTGATACAAAAGTTGGGTATTCATCCTTTCCGATGGCTGAGTAATATTCCATTGTATATATGGACCACATCTTCTTTATCCATTTGTCTGTCGAAGGGCATCTGGGCTCTTTCCACAGTTTGACGACTGTGGCCATTGCTGCTATGAACATTGGGGTACAGATGGCCCTTCTTTTCACTACATCTGTCTCTTTGGTGTAAATACCCAGTAGTGCCATTGCAGGGTCCTAGGATAACTCTATTTTTAATTTTTGGAGGAATCTCCACAGTGTTTTCCAAAGTGGCTGCACCAACTTGCATTCCCACCAACAGTGTAAGAGTGATCCCCTTTCTCCACATCCTCTCCAACACTTGTTGTTTCCTGTCCTGTTGATTTTGGCCATTCTAACTGGTATAAGGCAGTACCTCAATGTGGTTTTGATTTGAGTTTCCCTGATGGCTAGTGATGATGAACATTTTTTCATGTGTCTGCTAGCCATTTGTATGTCTTCTTTGGAGAAGTGTCTGTTCATGTCTCTGCCCATTTTTGGTCATGATTATCCATTTTTTAGATGTTGAGTTTGCTTGAGAACTCCAAGGAGTTTTTGTTTATGTGAGTTATACTTATCAATATTTGCTGTGTTAAAATCTAAAGTGAGAAATTTAAAAACTTCACTCATTTAAAGATGACAACAATGAAACCATTATATGTTGACATAAAATATTTTATGAAAAAAAATTGATACAAAACAAATGAAATTTACTGGGAAGTGTTTTACGGTTTGCAACTCTCTTTGATGTCTGGCTTAATAAGAGACAGCTGAGTAATCATATCTTTTTCTGACTTTAGTCTGCCGTGGTATCACATTTGGGTTGCCTCTGGAAAACTCCACTTTACCCTTGGGAAAGAGAGTGCAAAAAGCAAAAACATCTTCAGCATCATTATGAAGAGAGATTTGATCTTGTGGACCGCTGTGTGAAAGGGTTTTAAGAACCCCTCGGGGTTCCCCCAGAATCTGCTTTGAGCATTTCAGTGTTATTCCCCACTTCCTGGGTCCTTGGGATGCATTTATTGTAGTGACCCTGGTCACTGTTAGCATTAATTAGATACATTACATTTGTAGGTGTTCATCACTCCACCTGTCCTACCCAATGCTGTTATTGCATGGAAAGCAATATGGAGCAGCAGGGTGAATTAAAGGAATGTCAAAAAGATAAGAATGAAACAGTGGGTAGGCCAGGGCTATGGGACCTGAAAGGGAGGATGGGAGTCATACACCCATCAACAAGCATTTCTATAAAACTGTACTTGTTGTTGGGCATAAAAAGATAAATAGGACAAGGTTACTTCCTTTGGAAAAAAAAGTAAGATCTCAGCAGGGGGAACAGATAAAGACAAAAGTAAGTATGCGCAAAACCACAAGATCATTGTTCCATGGAGTAGCAATAGAATGTTGGGGAGGATTGTTGCAGGGGGAGGACAAGACAGAGAAAGATATCTCCTGTGGGCAGATCTGGAGGATTTTCCTGGAGTGACCCTAGAAGGGAACATTCCAGAATGGGCAAAGGACCTTCCCCAAAGCAGGCAATATTGAGGGCGCTGCTGGGTCAGTGCTAGAGATGGGCTGTGAGGTGAGGCAGAGGCCTGTGAACTCCAGCATCAGCAAATTCTCAGGTCTTATCCCACTCTGGACACTTTGGGAGCAGAGCCCAGCACTCTTGGGTTCTAACAAGCTCTCCAACTGGTTCTGACAGGGAAGACAGTTCTAGAACCACTGTATCCCGGCACTGGGTTAAGAGTGCAGGGTTTTATGAGACTGTCTAGATTCTAAGCCCAATTCCACCACTTAGTAGCTTTGTGATCCTGAGCAATACTCTCAACGTTTTCAGACCTCAATTTCTGTGACTATGAAATGACCATACTGAAGATTTCTCCCTGACAGGTATGTAGGAACATTTGGATGGAACAGTGCATACACAGCACTCAGGCTGGTCTTGGATGCAGCCCCAAGCTGCTTCCATGAGCCCTGTCCGTGTATGAGCTGACAGACTGGGGAACCCTCTCTTGATATGAAACTAGGTAAATTCAAGCATGTCCTGTTCCTCAGTTGACTTGCTTTTTGGTGATTACCTATTTTGTCCAAACAAACACCATTTCCCTGGCCCTCCTCTGGTTTGTTTCCTCCTTCATTCCTCAGAATGGAGATCATGAAATGCACTCTTGGGATGGAGTGGGGTAGTGGGATTACAGGAGACGTCTCCAGCACGCTGATCCCCACCCTTCTCTTGGTCCTTTTTTTCATTGCTGGTACGGTCTTGTGTGTCCTCAGCATCACTCTCTGGCAAGAGAACCCCCAAGGGCAGGGCACTATTTCCCCCACTCCTTTGCACGCTGTGCCCTGCCAGGGGTGCTCAGGATGGGAGTGGGAAGAAGTCCTGTGGTTTTCCCAGAAGGGCTACTGAAAGCCCTACTAGACCCTCCCAATATGCAGTCTCAGCCACACCGCCAGTTGCCCCTCAGGTTCCCAAAGCGTGGGCCCAGGTTGCTGGGGGCATGGCTGGGGTGTGGCTGGAGAAGATCTGAGGGGCTTATGGGCATGTGGGCAAACTGGCTGCCTGGAGGCTCTAGGGGGTGCAACCTCAGGTTTTAGGGAGGCATAGTGAGCTCCCTGCATCTTCCCAGAGCCAAGACTCTGATTAACAGCAGGGCTGGGCTCCCACAGAGTAGGACAGCATGCATCCAGACCCTCAGAGGCCAGAGCTTTAGCTTAAATTCCCAAATCAGACTCCCAGTGGTGGGGCCCTGGAGTCTGCATTTTGGTCATGTGGGCAGGGTGATGGGGAGAAACACGTTAGAAACTCAGAGAGATCAGTACTGGTAGTACTCTCCAGTAAAGCTGCTATTCTTTTTTTTTAATTCATTAGTTTCACATGTAGAGTTCAATAATTTGTCAGTCGTATACAACACCCAGTACTCATCACATCACATGCCCTCCTTAATGTCCATCACCCTGTTATACCATTCCCCCCCCCTCCAGCAACGCTCAGTTTGTTTCCTAGAGTTAAGAGTCTCTCATTATTTGCCTCCATCTCTGTTTTTAATCCTTTATCTTTTATTTTTCCTTCCCTTCCCCTATGTTCATCTGTTTTGTTTCTTAAATTGCACATATGAGTGAAATCGTATGGGACTCATCTTTTCAAACTGACATATTTTGCTTAGCATAATACCCTCTAGTTCCAGTCCACATTGATGTAAATGGTAAGATATCATCCTTTTTGATGACGGACTAATATTCCATATTAGTCCATTCATTATATATATGCTATGATATACATATATATGTGTGATGTATACACACACACAAACACACACACATATATATATATATATATGTTATGATAACGTCATGGGGGCAGCATATGGAAGGCTCCAAGAGGTTTTAGAATTGACCAAGACTCCAAACTTCTGAGTGTAATTTTAGAGCATAATTTTAGGGTTTTATTATATTCAAATCCTTTAAGATTAAAAATCTGTAAGTGATGCATTCAGTAACTAGGTAACCAGAAGCCATTCTTGGTGTGTAGGACTCCTGATGTGGATGTGTTTGGTTTAGCACTGAAACTGAATGACTTAGCCTGAGAATGAACAGGTCAATACATATTCACATATGTTAAAGAGAAACATAGATGAAAGAGGCATTGGCTGAGAGAGTCATTACTACTGAGCATGTGAAGTGGCATAGAGATAAAGGAAGCTGAAGTCCATGAGCAAACTGCACAGTAATGAGAGCTACAGAGGTGAATATTGAATGATCATGATACACCAGACAAAGTGTCAAACATTCTGAGTAGGTTATTTTGTCAACACCTCACGAGAACCCCATGTGACCATTTCTCAGATGAAGAAATGGAGACAGGCTTGCTAAGGTCACACAGTTGGTCTTTGGTAGGGCTGGGAATTCAACCCATGTCTTCTTCCTCCTTAAATGTGCTGTGTCACCATAATTTTCCTTTGGAATCATTACTTCTTGAACTGATTCACACTGGAGTCATTTTAGAACATATATGATTTCACAAGTTCAGCTTCACAAGTATCTACTCACTGAGTGCATATTCTTGTCCTCAGTGCTGTGGGAGATCTAGAATAAATGGATGATGTTGCCTGCTCACTCTTTCATTTAAATATTTATTGAGGGCGCCTAGGTGGCTCAGTGGGTTAAAGCCTCTGCCTTCGGCTCAGGTCATGATCCCAGGGTCCTGGGATCGAGGCCCATGTCGGGCTCCCTGCTCGGCAGGGAGCCTGCTTCCTCCTCTCTCTTCTCTCTCTGCCTGCCTCTCTGCCTACTTGTAATCCCTCTCTCTGTGTCAAATAAATAAATAAAATCTTTAAAAAAATAAATATTTATTAAGCTCCTACGTGTGCCCAGCAGCTTTAGGCTCTGAGACACCACAGTAAGCACAAACCCACATAGTCCCTTGCCTCACACAGTCTTTGGACTAATGGGGGGTGAGAGATATTGCTCAAATAATCACATAATGCTATTTACAGTTATAGCTATCAAACTGAGAGGTCCTCAGGGCAATGGAGGTACATGAAGGGGGAACTGGTTGAGTGCAGTTGGTCTGGAAGACTTCTCCAGGGCAGACTTTATACATATACACAGAGTGTGTGCATTTAAAGTGGAACCAAAGTTTTCTATGTTTAGGGTTGACAGAAACTGCACTCCTAAGGCTTTCTCAGCACCCCTGGGGGACTCACTTGACACTGTCCTCCTAAAGATGTGTGTACTTAACTACTCTATAGCACATACATGTTACTACTGTAATATAGTATGTACACTACACTATAAAACATGTACAAGCTGAACACTTAAAATGATGTAAGAACAATAGAAAATGCACTATTGCCCTGTTCTTCTGCCCCGCCCACCTGGGACTGCCACTTGGTTTGTAGACTGCTGGCTTTGAAGACTGGGATTTAAGCTTAGTGAGCAGCATCTGGAGCTGGGGGAGCATGTTAAGAAGAGCAGGTCAAGGAAGGAAGTTTGGGTGTGGCAGAATTTCCTCTCTGCCTGGCATCTCATTCATTCATTCATCCATTCATCCATTCATTCATTCATTCATTCTCCAGCCTTAGCCCTGTGTGTGGGCTTATGGTACCAACCCCAGAGCTCTTCTTCCACCCTCTGGGTAGTTGTTGACCACGACTTAGATTTATTCTTGTTGTGTTGGATCTCTTGTTCTGGCTAAATATTTTTAAAGTATTTATTTAGTGCCTGGCACTGTACTACACTCTAGGGATACACATAAGGAGAAAGCATCATCTCCGCCCTTGGAAAAGACTCTTAAGGGGAAGCAGGCACTGGGAAGGCCATTGTTACTGGAGCATAGAGGTATGGTCCTCAGCTCCATGTGGGGCTTGAAAGGAGGGCTCCTGCAGGATGTGCCATCAACTCCACAAGTCCCTGGCAGAACTCATGATATCCCTCACATCCCAATAAAATAAGGGGAGAAAATAAAACTCTTCTCTTCCTTTTATATCCCATATCTTGATTTCTGGCCTCTACACAGTGACCCAGCTGGACAAGCCCCAAGTTTGGCATATTCCTTAACTGCACTCGCCCACTTGGGAATGCTCACTGACACATATTCATGGTTTGCACACTGATCCCAGCTACCAGCTGGCCTTTCCAGTTCCAGTTGTGGGCCTTTACAGTCTATCCATCTCTCTGTTGCTGGAGTGCACTTCATAACACAGACTCCTGACCTTCTCACTACCTTGCTAAAAATGCCTCAGTGCCCCATTCTTTATAATCAAATCCATGTTTCTTAATGAGATTTAGAAAGTCTCTTCTGCCACAGAAAGATATAAAATGAAATCAGATCTCAAGAATGGCAAAATACTGGAGCACCTGGGTGGCTCAGTTGGTTAAACATCTGCTTTAGGCTCAGGTCATGATACCAAGGTCCTGGGATTGAGCCCTGATTTGGGCTCCTTGCTCAGTGGAGAGTCTGCTTCTTCCTCTCCCTCTGCCCCTCTCCCCTGCTCGTTCTCTCACTTTGTATCTCAAATCAATAAAATAAAATCTTTTTTAAAAAAGTGGCAAAATACACCATCAACAAAGTCAAAGAGTGAATGACAGACTAGCAAAAATGTATTTTCAAATCACATCGCTATATGTAATGAATTCCTACAGAGAAAAAGATGAGTCATCTAGTGGGAACAATGGATAAAGGATGTGAACAGACTGTCAAATAAAAAAGGAAATAAGAGAGGCTCCTGAACATGTAAAAAGATGCACACCCCCAGAAAAGTGAAGAGAAACTATGCCAAGATACGATTTTTCAGCAATCCAATTGTCAAAATTCTAAAAGTCGGATTACACAGTACTGGTGAAGCTGAGGGGATATACACACCCACGTTCATTGTTGGCAGGAGTAGAAACTGGTATCACTCCTATGTAGAGCAAGTTGGCAATATCCACTGAAATTCTAAAAGCACAAAGCTTTTGATCAAATCGTTGCACTAGTAAGTATATTTATTCCATAGATAAACCCTCTCATTGGGTGAAAGAAGTATGTATAAGATCTTCACTGCAGCAGAGTTTGTAATAATAGCATGGGATCAGTACCACCTAAATGTCCACAATAGGAGATTAAATAATTGAGTCACATCCACATAGTGGATTCCTATGCAATGTACAAAAAGATTGAGGCTACTTCTACACTGGTGTCTAAAGATTCCAAATGGTATAGAAGCAGGCTGCAGAACAATGTGCATTGCATGTACCATTTCTGTTTTCTTTCTTAAATCTGACCTGTTCCCTGTTTTTACATGACTGGCAAGTTAAGAATGGTTTTAAAATTTTTAAATGGTCAGAAAAAAATGAAAGGAAGAATAGCACCTTGTGACATGTGAAAATTATATGAGATCCAAAAGTCTGTGCCCATAAATAAAGTTGTATTGGCACACGGCCATACCAGTTCATTTCTGACAGAGTTGAGCCCACAAAGGTAAAAATATTCACCCTTTGGTACTTTGCAGAAACAGTTTGCCATCCCCACCTTTAACTCACTGTGTTCCTTTTTGCCTGTAAGTGCTTCTCCCTGCCTTGTATTCCCACCTCCCTGGCCTAGCTAACTCCTACCCTTTTCCTGCTTAGAGTTCCCCCTGGAAGACTTCCTTATTGGCTCTGTAAGGGGAGGTGCCCTTGCCATCACTTTCTATAGTTCCCTGGCATCCCTCATCTTGGATCTGAGCAGCACACATCTCCTGATTTACAAGTACATGTTTCAGCATCTCCTGGGCACTGGTTTGTGTGTGCTGTGCAGAGAGTGTGTGGTAATTTCATCTCCCAGCCCAGTCACTGGCATGGTGTAGGTGCTCCAAAAGTGATTATTGAATGGATGAATGTGTCTCTGTGCTAAAATTAAATAGGCTTTCAGTTAGATCAACTTAGAACTCAACTTTGTGGCCAACTGGTATAACTCGATTTACATTCCTGCTTCTTCAGAGACTGGAAAAGAAAGAGCAATGCTCCTGCTGACCTTAAGCCTCAATGTTCCAATCTAGACTGAATCAATCCCAAGACAAAAATGTTTTGCCTTCTACATGCGTATATATATTTTTACTCAGCAAAGAGCACTGATTAGGGGATGGGACTTTGCTAATAGTCTGGCCAGTTGAAGAGGAGGGAGGAGTCCATGCAGCCACACACTAGCAGGGTGGGGTCGGGTGGGGGTGGGAGTTGAGAGTGGGTGTGTGACCCCATGTTGCTCACAGAGCCGGTACCTACAGGTTCCCAGTCCACACACTGCAGACTCAGCAGGCCACATCAGGTCAGGCTATTCAGGCTAAGCATTCTGGGTACATTAGAAGAAAAGACTCTTCTTTCAGTAATTGCCAAGGACTATATTTGCTTAGAAGACTTCTAGAGGGTCAGTGATGTCACTATCCATAAAACAGCAATAGTGGAGCTATTTCTTGAGGTTCCTTCCCCTTGTTTTGGACTTTCCTCCCATGGTTTCAGGATGCTGGCTGTGGTGCTGCAGGTCCAGCTGGCACTTCCTCCACAGGACGCCACTGGATATTAAGAAGCTTGCCTCCCAGATGGACTGCAGACCAGAAATATGGGCACAAGGTGCTTCTAACTGGCTGTCAGCAGCCTCAGCATTTCTCAAATTCATGTGCTTGAAATTGCTTGTCCTTGTAACATAGGGCGTCAATGTGCTGAAATTAAAATGCTTAGCTAACTTTTGTCTTTTTTTAAAAAAATATTTTATTTATTTATTTGAGAGACAGAGAGAGAGAGGAAGGGCACAGATGGAGAAGCAGACTCCCTGCTGAGCAGGGAGCCTGATGCAGGACTCAATCCCAGATCCTGAGATCATGACCTGAGTTAAAGGCAGACACTCAACTGACTGAGCCACCCAGGCACCCTTAGCTTTTGTCTTTTATGGAAAGAGCTGAGATGCCCTTCAACAGGCTAATGGATAAAGAAGATGTGGTCCATATACACAATGGAATATTACTCAGCCATCGGAAAGGGTGAATACCCAACTTTTGCATCAACATGGATGGGACTGGAAGAGATTACGCTTAGTGAAATAAGCAGAGAAAGTCAATTATCAGACGGTTTCACTTACTTGTGGAACATAAGGAATAAAAGGGAGGACTCTAGGAGAAGGAAAGGAAAAGTGAATTGGGGTAAATCAGAGGGGGAGATGAACCATGAGAGACTGTGGACTCTGAGAAACAAACTGAGGGTTATGGAGGGGCGGGGGTGGAGGGATGGGTGAGCCTGGTGGTGGGTATGAAGGAGGGCACGGATTGCATGGAGTACTGGGTGTTATACACAAGCAATGAATCATGGAACACGACGTCAAAAACTAATGATGTACTGAATGGTGACTAACATAACACAGTAAAAACATAAAACAAAAACAAAAAACAACCCCCCCAAAATTTTATAGTGGTAAAATAAATGTGACATAAAATTTACCATTTTAAGTATACAGCTCAGTAGTTTAAGTATATTCACATTGTAATGTAACCAATTTACAAAACTTTTTCAAAACTGCCAAACTTGCCAAGCTTGTAAAACTGAAACCCTGTTTTCACTAAACAACAACCCCCTATCCCTCTCCCCCAGCCCCTAGCAACCACAATCCTACCTTCTGTCTTTATGAATTTAATGACTCTAAGGTCCTCAAAGAAGTGGAATTGAATAGTATTTCTCCTTTTCTGTTTGGGTTATTTTACTTAGCATAATTTCCTCGAGATTCTTGTTGTAGAATGTGTTAGAATTTCCTTCCCTTTAAAAGGTAAATAACATTTCATTGTATGGATAGAGCACATTTTGTTTGTCCACTCATCCATCAGTGACACCTGGGTTGCTTCCATCTATTAGTTATTGTGAATAATGCTGCTATGACATGGGTGTCCAAATACAACTGATCATTGAACAACACGGGTTTGAACTACATGGTCCGCTTATAGTAAATGCAGTACTGTAAATATATTGTCTCTTCCTTATATTTTTCTGAATAATATTCTCTTTTCTCTAGCTCATTTTATGGTAAGAATACAGTATATAATACACATAACATACAAAATATGTGTTAATTGACTGTTTATGTTATTAGTAAGGTTTCTGGTCAACAGTAGGCTACTAGTAGTTAAGTTTTGGGGGAGTGAAGAGTTATAGGTGGATTTTTTTATTTTTTAATTTAATTTATTTATTTTAATATTTATTTTAAGGTATTATAGAAGTCACAGGTCTTTTTTCAGTTATACAGAGATGTATATTGACCCACAGCTCCCAATGAGTTTAAGGTGTGACCTATATATATTTCGAAATGATTACCACAATGAGTTTCATTGACATATATCTCCTCATATAGTTACAAGCTTTTTTCTCCCTTGTGATGAGAACTTTTAGGATCTATTCTCTTAGCAACTTCCAAATATACCATATGGTGGTGTTAACTATAGTCCTCATGTTGTACATTGTATCCCCAATGCTTATGTATCTTACAACTGGAAGTTTGTGCCTGTTGACCATCTTCCCTGACTCCCCCTACCCCTGCCACTCATAGACATTTCTTAAATAATGAACTAAATATATGCTACATTTCAAATACAAATGTTATGAACATAAAGGAAAATAGCAAATAAAAACAAAAAATGCATTAAACATTAACATTAAAAACATAGTTCTAACATAGGGACACCTGGGTGGCTCAGTCAGTTGAGTGTCTGCCTTTGGCTCAGGTCATGATCTCAGGGTCCTGGGATCGAGCCCCACTTTATAGGTAGATTTTTGACAGTGCCAAGGGTTGGTACTCCTAATCCCCATATTGTTCAAAGTTCAACTCCATCTCCTTGAGACTCTGTTTTCAATTCCCTCTTCCCCTCCCCATCTCTCTCAAATAAATAAATAAATATTAAAAAAAAGAATGTGATCTCATTTGGAAATAGGGCCATTGCAGATTTAAATAGTTAAGATGAGGTCATTAGAGTGGGTCTTAATCCAATATGACTAGTGTCCTTCTAAAAGGGGGACATTTGGACATAACCATGGATATGCATAGAGGTAAGACAATGTGAAGACACAGGGAGAAGATGGTCAAGCTAAGTGAGAGATGCCTGGAACAAATCCATTCTTCACTATCTCTTGAAAGAACCAACCCTGTAACAACTTGATCTCCCACTTCTGGCCTCCAGAACTGTGAGACAAGATATTTCTGTTTAAGTCACCCACTTCGTGGTAAATTGTTGCAACAGTACTAGCAAACTAATACAGAGGCCTACTAAGATGTGGATGTACTGCCAGAGTGCTGAGAAATCTACAATTTCTGCCCCAAGGAATAATCAACCTGTTGAGGATGTAAGATGAACACAAAGGAAATTAAATCTCATTATCAAACTTAAATAATGATACAATAGGAGACTTCACAAGACAGTTATAATAAAAATAAAAATAATAATAATAATAATAAAACAAGTCTAAGGAAAATTGAAGAATGTTTCTCACTGATATCTGTTACTTTATTTTAATATAATCTTCCCCACACATCTTAATTAGAATATTCTTAGAACTTGATTAAATGTGAGTAATGTGTAAGACACTGTACCAGATGCCAGGGAGAGACCAAGAAGACCAATTTAGTCCCTCCCCTCAGGCAGTTGATAATCTAACACATCTAGAAATAAATAGAAGACCAATATACACTTCTCTAGACAGACACTTCCCATTGCCTCTGTAACAAATGACCACAGATGTAGTGTGTTCAAACAACACAAATGTCTTATAGTTCTGGAGGCCAGAAATCTGAAATGGGTCTCTCTGGGCTAAAGTCAAAGTGTGGGTAGGGCTGCTTTCCTTCTGGAAGCTCTAGGGAAAAATCTGTTCCTTATCTTCTTCAGCAACTGAAAGCCACCTGCATTCCTTGGCTTATGGCCTCATCACTCCAACCTCTGCTTTTATGATCACATCTCCTTCTCTAACTCTGAGTTTTCTGCCTCCTTTTTCTCCATTTAAAGACTCATGTGATTAGATTGGGTATACCTGGATACTCCAGAATAATCACCCCATCTAAAGACCCTTAACTAAATCAATCTGCAAAGTCCTTTTTGCTACATAGGGTCACATATTCACATATTTATCTCATACCTGTCAGGATGGCTGCTCTCAAAAACAAACAAAACAGATAACAAGTGTTGGTGAAGATGTGGAGAAACTGAACACTTCCCCACTGTTGGTGCAATGGAAAATGGTGCAGCCACTGTGGAAAACAATATAAAGCCTCTTCAAGAAATTGACAATAGAACTACCATATGATCCAGCAGCTCCACTTGTGGGTGGGTATTTGTCCAAAAGAACTGAAATTAGGATCTGGAAGAGATCTCTGCACTCCCATATTCATTGCAGCATTATTCTCAGTAGCCTACAGGTGGAGACAACCTAAATGTTCATTGACAGATGACTGGATAAAGAATGTGTGGTCCAGGGCTCCTGGGTGGCTCAGTGGGTTAAAGCCGCTGCCTTCGGCTCAGGTCATGATCCCAGGGTCCTGGGATCGAGGCCCACATCGGGCTCTCTGCTCAGCGGGGAGCCTGCTTCCTCCTCTCTCCTCTCTCTCTGCCTGCCTCTCTGCCTACTTGTAGTCTCTCTCTCTGTGTCAAATGAAAAAATAAAATCTTTTAAAAAAAAAAGAATGTGTGGTCCATCCATATAATGGAATACTATTTAGCCTTAAAAAAAGACATTCTGCACTATGTGACAGCAGAGGTGAACCTGGAGGACATTACGCTCAGTGAAATGAGCCAGTCACAGAAGGACATTTACTGCATGATTCCACTTATGTGAGTCACCCTCACAGAAAAAAAGGGGAATGCTGGTTACCAGGGGCTGAGGGGTTGAAGAAATGGGAAAATTACTAATCAACAGACATAAAGTTTCAGTTAAGAAAGATAAGCAAGCTCTAGAGATCTGCTGTACAACATTGTATGTACAGTCAACAGTAATCTACCGTACACTTAAATGTTTGTTAATAGGGTAGATTTCATGCTCAGTGCTCTTATTGCGATAAAATAAACTTTTAAGAAATAGGAAGAAAGGTGCAAGTATACATAGTGAAATATAGACCATTTTACTTAAAAATTATTATTAATAAAAGTTAATAAGAGTATTTTTATACATGAGTAACAAAATTATAAATTGCAAAAATAATATTTTGGTGTTAAAATTTTATTTAATAAATAAATAATGCTAAATAATTGATACTAAATACTAAATAAATAAACTAATGACAAAAGAACATGTTCAGTATAACAAGACACAGCTCTTTTATCACCACGATTACAGAAAAGTTTTTAAAATTGTGCATATGCTCTTTCCACTGTCCCCACTCCTTTGTACACTAGCTGCACTATGTGGAGCTATTCTGACATATAGCCACTATATACTCCCCTCTCTTCCCATGTCCCTTATTTATGCATTATTCTACATGAAAATATATATTTAATGCTTGCCACCAGCCTTTACTAGTGTCCTTCATTTATTTTGGTTGTCTGAAGTTCATTCTCTAAGAGATTTGTAAGAAAGGAGTCATGGAAACACGCCATTCTCCAAGTTTCCACATTGGTGAGAATTTGCTGTGTTTATACTTGAAAGACCTTGGTTGGATATGAAATTCTTGGCTCAGACTGTTTTCCTTTGATGACTATCTTAAATTTTCTTCTGGTGGAGAGCATCGCTATTGAAACTTTTAAATCTTGTTTTCTTTCTATTATATATTTATTCTTTTTTAACCAGCTATCCAAAGAAATTTTCTTTCTTTAATCCAATATCTTTACCAGAATATGTTTCAGTCTTGCTTGTTTTGGGGTGATTTTCATGGGTACTTGGTGTGATCTGTCAATTTGTAATTTTCAATCTGCTTTTGTACCAGGAAAGTTTTCTTGAATTATGCATTTTAGTATTTCTTCTTTTCCTTTGCTTTGGTTTTTAATTTTTGGAAATTCCTATTATATGTATATTAGATCTTTTTTTCTTGCTTGTCTCCTAATTTGTCATTTTCTTTCAAATACACATCATCTTTTTATTCATCTTTCCTCTTAAAAAATTCCCTTATTTTCTTCTGTTTCTCTAAAGGCATTATATGTAGCATTTATTCATTCTTCAGTTCCCTTTCCTTTAGTCTTCATTTCTGAAATTTAAAGGAATTTAAAAAATGTTTTATTTTGGGGCACCTGGGTAGCTCAGTAGGTTAAGCGTCTGTCTTTGGCTCAGGTCATGATCCCAGGGTCCTGAGATCGAGTTCTACATTGGGCTCCTTGCTCAAAGGGGACTCTGCTTCTCTCCCTACTTCTCCCTCACCCTCTGCCCTTCACCCCCGGGTCATGCTATCTCTCTCATTCCCTATTTCAAATAAATAAATAAATAAATAAATAAATAAATAAATAAATAAATAAATAAATAAAAATAAATAAAATCTTTAAAAAATATTTTATTTCTAATTCTTTCCTGAGTCTATCATCTTATTTCCAAATTTTCCCATTCTGATTTATGTTGTTCTTTCAGGTCTTGAATCATTTTCTTAATGCCTTAACTTGCTTTACAATGAAGGATTGTATTCCATCTATTTTGTGCACATTTCTTTCCAGGATCCTTTCAATGTCTAGAGGGATGCTCTGTATTCTGTTTTTAAGTTTCTTTTATTTTTTCACCTTCATTGAGATGTAATTGACAAAACTAAGATTTTTTTATTCAAGTGTCATTTGACATACAATATTATATTAGTTTCATGCACAACATAGTGATTTAACATTTATACACATTATGAGGTGATCATCACAATAAATCTAGCTACCATCTGTCACCACTCTGTATTCTGTTTTATTCTAATAAACATGTGTGAGATTTACCTTTGATCTTTTTCTGTTACTCGTTTTCACCCCAAATTAGTTTTATTGCAATTGTAGAGGGAGGTTAAAATATACATATTTTTTTCTGATTTCACATCTAAAGAGCACCCTCTTCTGTTGATTGACCTCTTTTCTTTGCCCCTCCCATTCCTGTCTTGCTTGATTTTTATCCTGCTCCCAGTAGTTTTTCCTCAGTGGAAGGAAGATTTGAGATTTCAGTGTCCATCTCTGGGAGAGGGGTGCCCTGGGCCCAGGTCACCCTCTGGGTCACCAGTGAAAGAATCATCCCCCTGCAAGATGTGTCCTTGAGCCCTCCTCTGAGCAGGTGTCCCACAGAGGTAGAAGGCAGTGGCATCCCTAGTTCTGCTGGGGCCCCCAGTCACCATGGAGGCCACCTGCAGGGCAGGCAGGATGGTGCTTGCCTCTCAGTCACTCCCCCTGTTCTTGGCTCCTTCTTTCTCTCCAGGCCCTTCTGGCCTTGGTGGTCCCTTCGCCCCCTCTCACCCGTGGGGGGGGTTGCCTAGGGATGGGCAGCAGCAGGGACTTTGCCACAGTCAGAGCCCCGGGCCCCAGGTGCCATGGGTCTTTGCCCTTACCGGGAGGTGACTTGGCTCTTCCCTGACCTGCTCCCTGTCTTGCCCCTTCCAGGCCTTCCCAGAGGCCTCATGGGCTGCTCTACCTGTTGGCCAGGTTACCTCCCTCTGGAGCACCCTAGGCTCCCACCAGGCCAGGAGACTTGAGAGAGGCATGTACCTCCCCCCCTCTGCTCCCCCTCTCCGGGCCCTTCAGGGGCCCTTTCCCACATGACCAGGCTGCTTCTCCATGCATTCTCTGAGGCCTTCCCTCCCAGTGCAGCTCCCCTCTGGGAGGATTCAGGCCCTGACCCTGACACTGGAGCCCCACCTGGGTGGTGTCCTTGTCAGTCAGACCCAGGGCTGCAGGAACGTGAATAAATAAACACACGCATGCCCCAGCCCTCCAGCCCACCAGCCCCAGAGCAGGGGGCTTGCTGGGGGCAGGAGCAAGTAGGCTGACCTGCCCTTCCTCCAGCAGCATCTCAAGCCCAAGGCGGTCCCTCATCCGCAGTGCCTCCTGGCAATTCTGGACGTGGCTCTGGATCACTGGGACCTGGCCCACAGAAATGTCCAGAATGCTTGCACATTGGTCCTCAGGAAGGTGGAAAGAGGGGTGACATGAAGGACAAAAGCAGGGGGGCTGACCTGATCGAAGGGACAGCAGGTTTCTTAGGAGTTTGCTCCAGGGGCTCTTTTTATGTTACCATGACATGACCATGTGTGGGCGTAATGCAGAGTTACCTAAACACAGTCTTACCATCCTTTAGTGCTATAGACTGGAGGACTTTGATGTGGCTTTTCTGTTGTGCCCTAAGTACCAGACTCAGGCAATGTTCCCTAAAGCTCGACAGACGTGACGTGAAAATGATACATGGAAACACTCTCTGGCATCCATGTAGAAAAGAGTCATAATGGCCCCTGCAACTTCACAGTCTGCTTCTGTGTGTGCTGGGGCAGCTTAGTAGCTGCTGGCGCCTCCAGGATAAAGAGATCCCTTGGTCCTGGGTCCACATGGGGAAGGAAAAGGGACCGTTCACACAAGTGGCAGGGGTTTCCTGGAGGAGGCCCCTCGGCCCTGCTGGCTTCTCCCCACCCCCACTGCCCAAAGGCCACAACACCTCTGAGGCCCCGCAACAGAAGAGGGACACTCAGGCCCTCTTTGGCGGTGATGGCAACATGAAAGGGGAACCCTGGCTCTGGCCGAGTTTGGATTGGATGGACTCAGTGGGACAGTACCCTCTGAACTAGGGTGTTGTGGACACCACTTCAACCCCTCTGTACTCAAACAACAGAGAACAGGAAGACCCCCTTCCCCTCACACATATGTTAGCAGCTGGTGTGCACCAGGTTGGGCCCAGAGACAGCCACTAAGAGCCCAAGGTCCCTCAGGAAATCCTGGAGAAACAGGGATACAGGCCAAGGCCAACCAGCCCCAGCTCGGAGCTGCGCAGCTGGAGCCCCGGGGGCGGGGGTGGGGAGCTGTCCCAGATCCACCAGGGATGCGGGTGAGGGGGCAGGGTAGGGGGTGGGGGGTAGGTTGTCCCAAGGGCTGAGTCCGGCAAGATTGAGGGCCTCCAACAACAGGCGACGTGCTTGGCACTGGGTCAAGAAACCCCAGCCCTGGGAACACCAAGTGCAATCTAAGGGACAGGAGCTCCCTGTTTCCAACAGCGTGGTTGCTGCTGGCGGAAGGGGGAAGTGAGAAGTCTGGCAAGGGACACATGGTCCCCAGTGTGTATGTGGGCAGTGGCCTGGCCCTGCGCCCCCAAGGCCGTGTGGCCAGTCTGAGGCCTTCCTCAGGCCTCTCCCGGGGTCCAGTTTCTGCCCCCAGGAAGGACCCCAAAGGCTCTGGGACGAGGTGGGCAAAGCTGTCCCCTCAGCCAAGCTCATACCCAAAGGAAGCTCCCCACTTTCTTGTGCAAAACCTCCTCTTGCCCCCTGCCCACGTGTCCGGGTCCCCTCCAAACTCTAAGTCTGTGCCAAGCCCTTTCAGTCCTGCTCCTTGGTCTCTACCAGGGAGTCTGACTCCCAGGATGGAATGGGAGTGGGGATGGGGCCATGAATCTTCCCTGACATGCACCTCATTCCTGAACCACTGATCTGGCTTCCCTTGAGAATCCTAGTACTTGCACTGAGGAAGTGTGTGACATTGAGCAAGTCATTCCATCTTACTGTGTCTAGTGTCTTCATCTGTAGAAGAGGGGACAGAACAAGTGCCCAGTCGCCCCCAGGGCTCCTGTGAGGACTCTTGGAGACAGAGCAGGCCCAGTTGCTCAACCCAGTGCCTGCAGTGTAGTCAGTGCTCAAAGATGGGAGCTCATGGGCATGGGGGCTCACTTTTCCCCAAGGCTCTAAACACTTCAGTGTTTTTGGAGTGGATAGCGTGTGTGTCCAGGACATTAGCGCTAGCTTTCTGCTGTCCCTTGTCTGGCCAGCTGGGATCATGGTTCTGATTGCCATGGAGACTAGAAGCAAAGTGTGGGGGTACCATGGAAGCCAGGGGCACGAGCCGTCCCGCAGTAAACAAGGCATGGAGGACATGCAGCGTGAGGATGACCCTGTGCAGAGCCCACCTGGGTCTGGACTCAAGGAGAAGAGCAGGACCCCATTTCAGCAGCACAGCATGGCCCGGCACAGGGCCAGAGGCCCCAGGAGTACTCAGTGGTAATCTCGGCTAGCTGTCAGCACACCCTGGCAGGGGAAAGCAATGTGCTTAAAGGGCTGATCTTCCGTCTTTGTGATATGGACCATGGTTTGCAAGGAAGTGCTAGGGACATAGGGACCTGTGGATTTCTCCTGTGAGAGAGGGAAACATGAACTTGAGGCCAGGTGAACAACCGCGGCCAGGAGCAGGGGAGCCAGAGTGCTGGCAGGTGAAGTACCCATGGGAAGGATCCCCATGTTCAGGGATAGCAGGCTCGGCTGAGGAATAAGCCCTGCTCTGGGCTCCATGAGGAAGGGCTGGGGTGTAGAGGAGGAGAATGGCCTTGAGAGGAGCTACACCCCACATGATGGGGCTTTGGGCAGGAAAAAGCAGAGGGCAGGGCAGGCTCCTGGTGGTGGGGCAAGCCTGGCTGGGGAGGAATGCAGGGGACCCAGCTCTGTGGGGTCTCCAGCAACAGGGGGCCTGGGCTCCTTGCCCAGGCCTGCGGAAATGGCTGGCAGTCACCCAGGCTTTGAACCTTGCCCTACTGGCCCTAGGTAGGGAGGCCAGGGGCCTGCAGAACAGGCAAAGGGAAAAGGGGAAGAAGTGCACATTCATCTCTTTCCAGGTTCTCTCGCCACAGGGGGATAAGTCGAGGCCAGGCTGCGAGAGGGTAGTAGACCCAGGAACCTCTCTCTTCTGAATTAAAAAGCTAACAATCCAGTTCCCAGTTTCAAACTAGGACAATCCTAAATTTCTATGCCCTAATTATGAATCTTTTTTTTTAAGGTTTTATTTATTTATTTGACAGAGAGAGACACAGCGAGACAGGGAACACAGGCAGGGGAAGTGGGAAAGGGAGAAGCAGGCTTCCCGCTGAGCAGGGAGCCCAATGTGGGGCCCGATCCCAGGACCCTGGGATTATGACCTGAGATGAAGGAAGATGCTTAATGACTGAGCCACCCTGGCACCCCAATTATGAATCTTCAGAGTTGCTTTTTTGTCTTTACTTCTCTATTACAAGCCCTCCTGGCCTTCCAGGCTCCACAAAGTACTTTTTATTATTTATAAACTCCTGACTGGGACGGATCTTAAGATTTTATCTATTTTTAAGTCATACTCCATGTGAGAATGTTATCGAGTATGAATGGCTTTCATGAATCCCATCTCTGCTTAAAACCTTCAGAGAGGATAGGATGAGCAAGTTCCACTGTTTTGGGTAAAGAAGCAACATTAACGATCTCTGCTTACTCATCTTTAAAATAAGGGGGAAAAGGATATTAATTAATTGCAACATTGACAGGATTACATGAGCATGTACTGGCGCTCCTTTCACAACATAAAGAATGATACCTATTAATTAGCTGCCTTTTTAGGGGAGTGGGGCAAAATATCAAATTAAGACTGGTGTGCAAAGAAGGAGAAAAAGATTAAACTCATATTTCAATAGCCAACCACAAAGAGTAATCATGCTTTTCTTCTATAGTTAAGCCTTCCTCCTAAAGTTTACTTTTAATTTACCATGGCCAAGGTTTTAATATCAATTTCTCCACATTCCCTAAGCCAGTCCTCCATCACTCTACCACTTGCATATGAAGCAGCCCCAGAAAGGAGGGCAGATTCCCAGGGCCAGACTTGGGCCAGCCGGCCTGGGAACCAGCCCTTCTCCCGTCTCCCTTCCTCTAGATGGGTGGGAAAGGGGCTGCCCCATTCAATCCTACAAGGATTCAAACCCACCAACGCCCCAACGCACGCACGCACACACCCCCTCACACACGTTCCATTGCACACACTGCTACTCACACATTCGCGCTCCCGCCCATGCACACACTCTTGCACACTGACAGACCCTCACATATTCAGGTATTCACAGATCCTCACAAATTCATATAACAACCTACTGCAATGCTCCTTCCACTGCCCACCTTCCAGCATCTCCAGGGGCCCCTCCATCCGCACAGCCCCACTGTCTGCAGGTCTCGCCACATGGCCCGGATCTCCCGAGATGCATGGTTCCTGCAGGCTGGGTGGGCAGCTGCAGGCCCGAGCCTCGGCTGTCTGCAAGGTCTTCACTCTGGCTCCTTGGCTGCTGTGGGGACTCTGTCCTTCGTCTGTAACATGAGAGTGGTCAGAGCCCTTGTCCCTTCAAAATGACTGGAGAACACCTGTGAGCGCGGACTGAGTAAGCCCCCAAGGACCCCTTACCATTTCCAGGTGAACGGCACTATCCCCTCCTCGAACACATGCAGGGAGGGGCCCGACTGCTCCTTCTCCTAAAACACTCAATCGGTTCCAAGGCAGATGGCGGGCTGCCCCCGGTTTGTGGACGGCAGGGCCCAGGGCGGTCAGGGCAGGCCGTCCCTGGCTCCTCCATCCTCACGATGGTCCCCTCCGGCCACAGCACTCAGGAAGAGGATCCCCAGACCAGCAGTGCCCTCCACCCTGTGGAGTTGTCCCTCCACTCGGTGAGCTGCAGAGATCCAGAGGTCACCGCCAAGCAGGAAGAGGCCACTTCCCAGGCCCTGTCCGCAGCCCCCAGGTGTGCCCCACCATCTCCTCCCTGGTCCCAGGACATAGGACTGGTGCCCTCAGAGTTGGCTGCGAGGGGCGTGGGACAGGGCGAGGGTGCTCCTTCCCCTCTGGGGGCCACCCTGCCCGGGATTCAGAGTGGAGGGCAGGTCTCCTTGCCTCTCCTCCTTCCTGGCAAGGCAGAAGTGCTGCGAAAGCCCTGCCCAGCCTGCCCTCACAGCCCCCCAGGGACCCCAGTGTCTCTCGGTAGCTAGACTGTGACTGGCCACTTGTCACCTTGCAGGGCTAGGCTGATTCCAAATGGATGGGATACCACCCTCCACATTGGAGTCCTGTGTGCAGCTCCTGGCAGGAGTGTCTGAGCTGATGCCCAGGCCTTTCTGTGCCCAAGTGGTCTCTGGGATTGCACACCTGACTTCTCTGACCCAGTGGATGCCCTGAGCCATACTGCCCTTCCACCGATCCTGGAACCTCAGGCCCTTTCTGCTGTCCCTTTCCCTCCCTTGAATGTCTAACCTACGTATTCCTAAAGACTCTCCGAGTTTTCTAGGAGCCCCAGCCAGCCCCGGCTTGAGCCAAGTTCCTGTCCCCAGTCTCCAACCAGCCCAAGGGATCCCACAGCCTCTCTTGGATGCACCCTTGACTTTACCCCAGTACCACACCACCGTTGCCACCCGCACACCCACCCCCTGCCCCAACCCCAGGAGACCCTTCTCTTGATTGCCCACAGCAGAGGCGACACTCAGCTGACACATGCGATTAACTTTATTGAGGAGAAACATTTACTGCAACCATCGGAGAGAGAATAAGACGACACAGACAGGAACGTGTAACGGCCACTACAGCTCATGGGTCACGTCCCCCCTCCTCTGGAGTTTAAATACTGAGCAAACTTGACCAGGGCGACCCTGGATCCGAGCTCCCTTCTGAACACTTTGCCCAGCAGTCGGTACCTGCCCAGGGGCCAGAGGGCAGCGCGCACGGCCTCCTCGAACTCCTGGTCCCCGCAGTCGTCAGGGATGCCCAGGATGAGCAGGGAACGGCACGCGTTCACACCCATCCACCTGCACCAGTCAAGCAGCATTGCCAGTGGCATCTCAGACACCTGGCAGGGAAGGGAGCACAATGGGACAGGGACTGCAAAATGTCTCAGTCTCTTCACTGGTGGCCTGTGGGTACAAAGACGAGAGAGGGACATTGGTGCCACGTAGCCCACCCCACCGCCCCCCACAGAGACCTGGATCTCCTCCCTGGCCAGTTCATGCCCTCCATGCCCTGGCTCAGAGCCCACCACCACGCATGCCTCACCTCTGCAGCAGAGAGACCCCCTTTTGCCTTGTCCAACACCCCTGATCCGGCCACTGGAGCCAGAGCCCCACCCACCATCAAATGCAACCCGGCAGCCAGGAGCCCTCCCATGCTCTCTTTCCTAGCGCCTGACCAAGAGCACCCCTGCTCTGCCTGGGCAACCCTGAAACCGGGTCCTGCGCCCCTCACACCCTGAGTCAGAACCCCAGCCTCTCGTACCAGCACCTGCCCCTCTGCAACTGGAGCCGCCCTCCGCAGCCAGGAGCCCTTCCCACCTGGCCCCTTCCATGCTGCCTGGGATCCCCTCTTGCCCCCACTGCCTGCCGTGGCAGCAATCAAACCCTTGCCCAGGGCGCCCAGTAATTCTAAAGTCCCATCCGAGCAGATCCCCTGGTCTCCTGCTCATTTTCTCTGACTCTGCAGGTGCTGCCTGGCAGGGAAACACTGCCTGCCGGCTGCAGGGCGACTCTGGAGGCCGCCTCAAAGCCCTGGAGCGAGAGAATCAGAAAACTGCACCTCAGCTGCACAGCCCAGGGCTGCACGGTCCAGAGGGTCCCTCCCAAGTCCTCAGTGCTAAGGCCATGTGGGCTTCCCGGTGCTCCCAGAAACCCCAGGTAGATGAGGGAGAAAGATCTGGGCGTCTCTGTGCAGGGTAAATGCCTGAATCAGGAGAGCACGGGAGGAAGCCTCAGTGTTGCCATGGCAATGGGACCTGCTTGGTAAGGGCCTGCTGTGACCAGGCTTAGAGAGCTTCCAGAAGCCACAGGCACACCCACTGGCCCTCCAGCAGAAAAATAGCCCCATCGATAAATGTGGCCCCATAAATAAATGTGGGGGCTGCAAACCAGGAGTCAGAAGGCAGAGGAACCTATGAACAGGTCCCTAGTACCAGTCTGCTCTCACAGCCTTCCCTCATTTAGCCTGGAACCTCCACAGCAGACACCGGCTGGGTGTTCCCATGTGAGGGGCTCATCGCACCCCATTATATTGTAAAGCCAGCCCTCAACCACCCAGACAGCCATTGCTTCGGAAAGTGTGTGGCACTGTGCTATGTGAATATGGGTTCACCTAACAGCTGGGCGGCCTGTGCAAGTCACTGAACATCTTGTGCCCTGAATCTGTAAATAGGCAATAGAAAAGCTTTCCTTTTTATTATAGTGCTGGATTTGGTTTGCTGGTACTTAGGGACTTTTGCTATTCTGTTCTTGATGGTTCTTTTTCCATAATTTTCTTTTTCTACATAATCTTTTTATCAAGATTTATACTACCTCAGAAAGGAATTGGGAATTGTTCCCTGCTCTTCGATCTTCTGAGAATGGTTGCATAAGACTGAAGATTTTCACTCCTTAAGTATTTTCTAGAATTCACCCATGAAATCATCTGGGCTTGGATTATTCTTTTGTTGTGCTTGTCTCTTTTGTTTTTAGGAAAATTTTTTGATAGTAAATTAAATTTATTTATAAGAAATAGAGTTATTCATATTTTCTGTTTAATCTGTTGTCAGTTTTTGTAAATTGCTTTGTTTCCAAGGAATTGGTCGATTTTATCTAAGTAATGAAAATTATTGTCATAAGGATAATAAGTCCCTCATTATTCTTTTAATACCTATATGATCTGTGGTGATATCCCCCTTTCATTCCTAATATTGATTACTGTACTTCCTCCTTTTCCTGATTAATCTTTCTAACAGTTATATATTTCATTGCTTTTTTAAAAATTTATGGCTTTGGGGGCACCTGGGTGGCTCACGTAGTTGGACACCTGACTCTTGGTTTCAGCTCAGGTCATGATCTCATGGGTTGTGGGATCAAGCCCCACATGGGGCTCGTGTTCAGCAGGAAGTCTGCTTGAGATTTTCTCTCTGTCCCTCCCCCCACTCCACGTTCATGTGCTCTCTCTCTCTCTACCCGCCCCCTCTCTCTCTGGCTCACTCTCAAATAAATAGATAAATCTTACCCCAAAAATGTATGGTTTTGTAGGGGCACATGGGTGGCTCACTCCATTAAATAACCGACTCTTGATTTCACTCAGGTCTCTGGGTGGTGGGATCAGTCTGGCGTTGGGCTCCACATTCAGCAAGGAGTCTGCCTGATATTCTATCTCTCCCTCTCCCTCTGCCCCTCCCACCCCTGCTCTTGCTCTAAATAAATAAATAAATAAAGTCTTTTTAAACGTGCATGTATTGCATGGAGGACTGGGTGTTATATGCAAACAATGACTCATGGAACGCTACATCAAAAACTAATGATGGGGGCGCCTGGGTGTCTCAGTGGGTTAAGCCTCTGCTGGTGAAGCATCTACCTTCGGCTCAGGTCGTGATCTCAGGGTCCTGGGATCAAGCTCCACATCGGGCTCCCTGCTCAGCGGGGAGCCTGCTTCCTCCTCTCTCTGCCTGCCTCTCTGCCTACTTGTGATCTCTCTCTCTATCTCTCTCTGTCAAATAAATAAACAAAATCTTTTTAAAAAATGATGTACTGTATGGTGACTAACATAACATAATAAAAATAAATAAATAAATAATGTATGGCTTTGCTAATTTTCATCATAGTTGTCTGTTTCATTTATTTTGGCTCTTATCTCTATTATTTCCTTTTTAAAAACTTATTTTGGATTTACTTTGCTTTTCTTTTTCTTGGTTCTTTAGATGGAACATCAGGGCATTGATTTTATGCCTTTTTTCTTTTCTAATATAAGCATTTAAAGCAATAAATCGTCCTCTAATCACCTTTTTACCTGCCTCCCACTAATTTTGATGTTTTATTTTTAGTTATTCCATATGAAATATTTTCTAAGTTCTTTTTTGTTTTCTTCTTTGATCCATGGAGTTTGTGTATTTTTTTTAAAAATGTGATGCTGAAATCCTGATATTCGGAGATACATTCCTGCTCTTAATTTGTAATGGAACTCCATTGTGGACTCAAATAACTTATTATATAAAATTTCAGATTTTCTAAGTTTGTTGACACTTGTTTTATGGCTCAAGATTTGATCTATCCAGGTGAATGTATAATGTGTCTTTGTAAAAAAATATATACTGCAGTTGTTGGATATGGTGTTTAATAAATATTAAGTAAAGGTGGATGATAATGTCATACAGATATTCTATATATCTTGTCTAGTTGTATCAACTACTGAGGGAAGGGTGTTAAAATTTCCAACTATCCAACTATAATTGTGGAAATATCTATTTCTCTCCTTGTTCTGTCAAATTTCATTTTATATGTTTTGAAGCTCTGTTATTGGGTACATACAAATTTATGAATTCTTTGTGGTTCTAATTAATTGACCCTTATATCTCAGGTAATAATCTTTGTCTTTAATTGTACTTTTTCTGGTATTAATATAACCATTCCCACTTTTTTTATGCTTACTCTTTGCATGGTATATCATTTTGCATCCTCTTACTATCCACCATGTGTCCTATATTAAAATTGCATCTCTTTGTAGACAACAAAAGCCTTGCCCATTAATCTGTTCTGACAAGCTCTGCCTTTTAAGTGCTTAGCCCATTTACATTGAATACAATTGTTGATATGGTTGGACCTAGGTCTATCCTTTTACCATCTGTGCCCTCTATTTTGTTCTATGTTTCCTCTTTCCTGCCTGAGTTAATCAAATTTTTTTTAGATTTCCATTTCCAGGGCGCCTGGGTGGCTCAGTGGGTTAAAGCCTCTGCTTTCGGCTCAGGTCATGATCTCAGGGTCCTGGGATCGAGGCCCGCATCGGGCTCTCTGCTCGGCGGGGAGCCTGCTTCACCCTCTCTCTCTCTCTGCCTGCCTCTCTGCCTCCTTGTGATCTCTCTCCCGCTGTGAAATAAAAAAAAAAAGATTTCCATTTCCTCTTATATTTTTGGCTATACCTCTTTGTATTGTTTTTTAGTTGTTGCTCTAAACATTAATGTATATCTATATCCTTAACTTTTCACTATCTATTTAGAGTTAATATTGTATATAAATGAAAGAATCCACCATACAGATTCATTTCCCCTCTACCGCATCCATTACGCTATAATTGCCATATGTATTACACCTACATATGTTATAAAATCTATAATGCACTATTACATTTTTTACTTTAAAAAGTCATATGTATTATAAAGAAATTAAGAGAAAACTTGCTTTAATATTTACTCACATATTTACCATTTCTGGTGTTCTTTATCTCTACCCAAAGATCAAGGTTTCCTTCTACTATTATGCTTCTTCAGATTGAAAGACCTCCTTTAGCATTGCTATTAGTGCAAGCTGTTGATGAATTCCCTTAGGTTTTGCTAATCTCAAAATATACTTATTTCATCTTCATTCCCAAAAAATATTTTCCTCAGATACAGAGTTCTGGGTTGGAAGTTCTTTTTTTTTTCTTTTATCATTTTAGAAATGTTCCACTGTCTCCTCGGTTGTTTATGTCTGCCTTCACTGAAACAGAACAGATTTTTCTGTTGTTTTCTAATGCCGGCATATGACTAGAAAACATTCAGACCCTGAGACTTATGGATCCTGACTTTTTTGGCAGGATGGTTTAATTATTGGTTTTGGTTGCTGACTTAATTTTTAAAAATCTATTTGGAAGTTTATGGCCCTTTTCTGACCCTTTGTAAAGATTTTGTCATTTCTAATAAATGTCTCATAAATCAATAAAAAAAGATTTTTCTCATTAGGCTTTGTTTTCAGTAGTTTGACTACATTGTGCCTACATGTGGTTTTTCTTTGAATTTATGCTCCTTGGGGTTCACTGAGCTTCTTACATCTATAAATAATCTTTCTCCAAATTTTGGAAATTTTCACCCATTGTTCCTTCAAGTAGTTTTTCTTCCCCACTCTTCTGTCCTCTCCTGGGATTCTAAATAACCATGTGTTAGACCTTTTTGTATTTCTCCACAGACTACCGATGTTCTGTTCTTTTTTTAAATCTTTTTTCCTCTTGGTGTATCAGAATGGATCATTTCTATTGATCAATCTTCAAGTTTACAATTCTTCTGTCATCTGCAATTTGTTATTAAGACCATCTAGTGGGGTGTCTGGGTAACTCAGTCAGTTAAGGGTCCTGGGATTAGCCAAATCTCAGGCTTCCTGCTCAGTGGGGAGCCTCCTTCTCCCTTTCCTTCTGCCCCTCCCCCTCTCATTCTCCTGCACATGCTCTCTCTCTGTCAAATAAATAAATAATATATCTTTTTAAAAAAGACCATCCAGTGAGTTTTTCACTGCAGACATTGTATTTTTCAATTCTATAATTTACAGTTTGTTCTTTTCAATAGTTTATTTTTTCCCCTGTTAAAATTTCCTATTTTATAAATTCATTATTATTCCCTTGGACCATGTATTTCTTCATTTACATTTTGGTATTTTACATTTTTACATTTTACATTTTATATTTACATTTTACATTACACACTTGATTATATGTTAATCATAATAAACATATTAGCAGAAGTGTTAAGTAGTAGGGTTGGTGCATATAATCCATTCATTTATTTATTCACATATTCACCCATTCAACAAGCATCTACTGTGTACCTACTGTGTCAGGCATTGAATTTGGAGACAAATTAGAAATGATCCCTGATCTCAAAGATCTCTCAGAATGGTAAGAAGAGACAGGGATGTAAAATAAATTGGCTAATATGATATTTTGGGGGGGTGGTAAGGCTTATACAGAGTACAGCAGGGACACTAAGTGGGCCAATCTACCTTGGGTGGGTCAAGAAAGCCCTTACAGCAAAAGTGACCCTTGCACTGGCATAAAGGAGCTTGAAGAACATCAAAGGAAGGTGACAGGTGGGCAGACAGACATCAGGAATTGAAAAGCAGAAGAGAATTCGGTCCTAGACATCCAGGTTTGATAGTCTATAGCTTCAGGTGGTTGTGTGAGGCTGAGTTCCCCCAGATGGCATGACAGGCAGCCTAAGAAGATGAGGATGAAATAAAGTTGGTCTGAGGCTTAGTCAATGAAGAATACTGGGGCAAGTTGTGTTGGAATTGAGGACCAGTCTTCAAGTCTGAGATATTCAGAATTAAGTTTATCCTAATGCTTTAAGAACTCAGACTCTAGACTCAGACAGATCTGAGTTCTAATGTCAGCTGTGTGGCCTTAATGGTGAAACACTGTGTGCTTTCCCCTCAATATCAGCAACAAGACAGATTGGAAAGCAACAAGTAAATTGTCTTTATTCACAGATAACAGGATTACCTATGTAGAAAATGCAATGGAATTGTCAGAAAAGTTACGAGAATTAATATGTGAGTTTAACAGTTTGCAGAATATAAGATCAATATACAAAAATCAATTGTATTTCTATATACTAGCAATGAATAATCAGAAATTTAAAAATTGTAAAACAATGTCATTCAAAAGAGCATCAAAAATATGCAATACTTAGGAATAAATCTGATAAAAGATATAAAAGACCCAAACACTGAAAACTACAAAATATTGCTGAGAGAAATTAAAGACCAAAATGAGAGAAAGAGACCTTGTTCTGGAGTCAAAAGACTCAATACTGTTAAGATATCAATTATCCCCAAACTATTCTACAGAATTTAATCCAGTCCCAATCCAAATCCCAGCAGACTTTTTTTTGGGGGGGGGGAAACTAAGATGATTCTAAAATGTACATGGGAATGCCAAAAACCTGCTTTCAAAGATCGTTAGAAAATTACACAAACCGGGAGGGGCGCCTGGGTGGCTCAGTGGGTCAAAGCCTCTGCCTTCGGCTCAGGTCTCAGGTCGTGATCTCAGGGTCCTGGGATCGAGCCCCCGCATCAGGCTGCCTGCTTAGCAGGGAGCCTGCTTCCTCCTCTCTCTCTGCCTGNCTCTCTCTCTCTCTCTCTCTCTCTCTCTCTCTCTCTCTCTCTCTGTCTCTGTCAAATAAATTTTTAAAAACTTTAAAAAAAAAGAAAAAAGAAAGAAAATTACACAAATCAAATTGTAATGACAGAAAATACAACAACAGAACAGCAAATAAAGTCTTGAATCCACACATTTACTGATATCTGATACGGGCACAACATAGTAAAGAAAGATAACCTTTTCAATGAATGATGCTGGGGGGCACCTGGGGGGCTCAGTGAGTTAAGTGTCTGCCTCGGTTCAGGTCATCATCCCAGGGTCCTGGGATCAAGCCCTGCGTCAGCCTCCCTGCTTAGGGAGGAGCCTGCTTCTCCCTCTTCCTCTACCGTTCCCCCTGCTTGTGTGCTTTCTCCCTCTCCCTCTCTCTCTCTCTCTCTCTCAAATAAATAAATAAATAAATAAATAAATAAATAAAACCTCTTTAAAATGATGATGGAAGAATTAAATATCCACAGGTACAAAAATGAACTTGGACTCACCCCTCACACTACATACAAAAACTGACTCAAAATGGATCAGAAACCTAAATAAGTATAAAACCTACAACCATAAAACTTCTAAAAGAAAACAAGATCTTTGTGACCTTGGGTTAAATGAAGATATCCTAGATGTGACACCAAAAGCACAATCCATAGAAGAGCAGATTGATAAATGTAACTTCATCAAAATTTAGAATTTCTGCTCTTTAAAAGACACTGTGAAGATAATAAAGAGATAAGCCACAGACTGGTAGAAAATGCTTGCAAAGTATTTACCTGACAAAAGACCTGTATCTAGAATGTATAAAGAACTCTTATAACTCAATAATAAGAAAAAGAGCCCAATAATAATAAAGTGGGCGAAAGGTTTAAGCAGATGTTCCACCAAAGAAAGGTATATGATGGCTAATGAGGACATAAAAATATGCTTAACACCATTAGTCAGGGAAATCTAGATTAAAACCAGAATGATATTACACTATACACCTATTAAAATGGCTAAAAATAAAAAGACTGAACATACCAAATACTGTAAAGAATGTGGAACTGACAAATAATAAAAAAAAATTTAAAAAAAGAATGTGGAACTGAAACTCTCCTACAATACTAGTGGGAATGTAAAATGGTACAACCACTTTGGAAAACAGTGTGATAATTTTTTTAAAAGTTAAATGTACCTCTACTGTAGCATCCAGTCATACCACTCTTAGTATTTACCCAAGGAAATATATGTACATATAAACAACCCAAATGTCCATCAACCAATGAATGAATAAACCATTATGGTATACCCAAAAGAACACTGGTTTTATGACTCCATTTCTCTAAAACTCTAGAAAATGCAAACTACCCTGTAGTGACAGCGAGCAGATCAGTGATTGCTTGAAGATGTGAGGAGCAAGGGAGGGAGACGAGACGAGACGGTAGAGAGGGACTATAAGGGACACAAGGAAATTTTGAGAGTAATGAATATGTTCATTGCTTTGAATGTGGTGAGGTTTCATGGAGATATATATATGTCAAACCTTATTGGATGGTACAGTTTAAATATATCCAGTTATCATATGTCAAATATACCTCAAAAGATCTGCTTAAAAGAAATACACCTACAAATAAATAATAAAAAGGACAAACCACCGTATAAAAGTGGGCAATCTATTTGAACAGACAGTTTGCAAAAGAAAATATAGAAATGGCCAGTAAGCACATAAAAACATCATACTCAACATGATTAGTCATCGGGGAGATGATAATTAAAATCACAATGAGTTGCCACTTCACACCCACTCAAATAGCTAAAAATAAAGGCCAACAACCACAAACGTTGAGGAAGATTGGAAAGAAAAGGAATTTTCATACATTTCTGGTGGGAACATAAATTGTACAACTTTACAGAATATTCTGGCGGTTTCTTATAAAACAACTCTCCTCTGACGTGGCAATTCCCTTTCTAGGTACTTATCTGAGTAAAATGAAAGCATATGTCTACAAAAACTTGTACACAAATGTTCACAGCAGCCTTATTTATAATAGTCCAAAATGGAAACCGCCCAGACCATAAACTCGTGAATGAATAAACCAACTTGAATATATCCAGACAATGGAATACTAGTCAGTAATAAAAAGAACCAATAGCACATTCAACATAGATAAATCTCAACATCATACCGAGCGAAAGAATCCAGACACAAAATAGTACATACTGTATGATTCCATTCATATGAAGTTCTCAAATAGGCAAAAGGTATCTACGGTGGAGAAAAATTAGAACCATGGTTGCCTCTGTCTGGGATTGTGGTGGTGACTGACTGGAAATGCCCACAAGGGAAATTTTCTGTATCTTGACAGGAGATTCGAGTATGCGTTTGTCAAAACTCACTACATGTGACACTTAAGATTTGTGTGTTTCACTGTAGCAAATTTTGCCTTCAAAAAAACAGTAAACAGGGGGGCACCTGGGTGGCTCTGTCAGCTAAGCATCTGCCTTTGGCTCAGGTCATGATCCCAGGGGCCTGGGATCGAGACCTGCTTCAGGCTCCTTGCTCAATGGGGAGACTGCTTCTTCCTCTGCCTGCTGCTCTCTCTCTCTCTCTCTCTCTCTCTCTCTCTCTCTCTCTCTCTCTCTGACAAATAAATAAATAAAATCTTAAAAAAAACAAACAGTAAACAGGTATTCATTAACGCTATGCATGCTGAAGTGTTTGAAGGTGAAGCCTACTGATGTCTGTAGCTCACTTTGAAGTGGATCAGTAAAATCAAGCAAGTATAGCATAATGTTAATTGTAGAATATTAGTGTTTGGTACGTAGGTACAGATCTTTGAATTGATTTGCATATTCCAAAGTTTTCATAATAAAATATGATGGAAAATAAGAAAAAAGTTGTTAACATGTAATGGATAAAATTGTTACAAGAATATTTAAGAAGTTGGTTGTCATTATCACAAATAAAGCATTAAGTGCTTATTAATAAAGAATGAAAAAAATGTTAAACCATGTCTTTCAGACTAAATTTCAGTGCCCAGTTTCACCCCACCAGTGTGGCTCTTTTTTCCCTTGGCTTAATACAGTCCAGCATTTTCCTTTCGGTCTTCAAATATACCCAATTTATGCCTGGCAGAAGGCCTTTACACTTGCTGTTCCTTTACAGATGCCCTTCCTGTCTTCAACAACCTTCGCATGGTTGAGTCCTTGTCATTCAAGTCTCACATCCACGGTAGCCTCACTGAATTCCCCCACTATCACTCTCAAACGTAACTTTAACCGATGCTCTTCAGAGTTCTTATCACTCTTATGTGTTGTATGTTGACCCTTGTTTATTACCGTCTTCCTTAGGAAACAGGAGTCTTCAAGAAAGCATCAAGGGGCTTAGCACACTGCTGAGCAACGGCAGCTTCCTAGATTTCTAATGACTTGCAACAAATTCTTCTGGAACTGGCTGCAATGCACCCCCACCCCCAAGAATCTTGCTGGTTTTTCTTCATAGTCTGACCTATTTTGAAATTAACTCGAATACTTTTCCCCTCTACCCCTATTCCTACACACGTGCGCGTGAACGCACACACACTCACACTCACAGAAGCTCTTGGACGCCAAATGCGCGCCCCGATGCGCCCTGGTTTTGCTCACGGCTCTATCCTTACAGCAAGGGCTCACAATAGCATTGGTGACTCAGTGAGGCGCTTTGACCCCTCCCGGGAGATCTGGCTTTGCTCTGCTTTGCTTTCTGTTCCCATCCCCCACCCTCACCCCCGTCCAGAAGGTGCCCGAGGGGGCGCAGTTCTTTCCTTTCCTTCACTCCTTCCTTCATGGGCTAGTTGGTTCGTTCGCTCATTCATTCATTCGTTCGTTCGTTTGTTCATTCATTCATTCGTACGTTCATTCCAGTCCTCCCCCCTCCGCTGCGCATCTGGCCCGCACGCGCAGATCCCCCGCGGTCGCTCCTGACCCTCCCCTCGGGCCTCAGCCCCGCCCTCCTCCCGCCCTGCCCCCTCTCCAGGCCAATTGGGGCTGGCTGGCCGGGCGGGGCCGGGGCCGGGGCGGGGCCTTGCTCCCCCACTACCCCCGGCGGCGCCCGCGGCTCCGGAAACGCGCC
>LNAC01001688.1:102480-121229 GCA_002007465.1 Ailurus styani
CGGGGGGCGGCGGTCAGGGGCGGGAATCGCGGATGTGCCGAGGCCTACGCTGCTTTGGGGGAAACACTGGGAACTGGTCATTATGGGAAGGAGGGGACCCCTGCCCTGAGAGCAATGGAGGCTGATGGGGGAGGGGGCGTTTGGAAGGTTAAAGGGCTTCCCCCCTTCGGTCTGGGGGAGGGGCTGAGCCGCAATCAGGGGCGCTGGATGGATGAGCTGTGGACGGTTCCTGCTGATGGGGTCCCTCCTCTCCTTTTGGGGTAGGGGTTGAGCCTCAGGTTGGTGTGGAGGGATGGGGGAATATCCCAGAGCCCAAGAGCTGTGAGGGAGCGCGAGGGGGTAGCGCTTGCTGGGGGAAGATGAGCTCAAGGCTCTAGGTCTGAACAGGGCTTTTTCTGTCGCCCTTCTGGGGGCCACCATCTCCTGCTCGTGTGCCTCCCCCTTAAACTCCTTCGCTGCCTCTAGTCTATAATTGGGTGATTAATTACATGTCTTTTTTCATCCTACCCCCACAAACACACACTTGCCTGCTGCCCAAAGCCCATGGTCCCTTTCAAACAAACCCCCCCCAAATCCTGGCCCTCTTCCCAGAGGTCCCACCCTGTTCCAACTGACACCCTCCGGCCAGCGTTGGCCCAGCCCGGCTGCCAGCGCGCCCCCCCCCCAGTCTCCTTGGTCAGTAAAATATTTTCTCTTAAACCTCAGACCCGACATTTTTCCTTTACCAAAGGATTTCAGATGAGATTGCCAGAACAGCACCCCCTCTGGGTACTAATGCTGCCTCACCCCATTCCCCATCCTCCCTCCCCCACTGAGCCTTTAAGTAGAAGCAGCTTCCACAGTGCCTGGTACAGTCCAGTCCATTCCCCAAATATGTCCCTGGACCTATGTTTAGAATCCTATTGAACAATCATTTGCAGCCTTATTTGGGTGAGAGACCCCTTGGAAAAATCACTAGAAGGTGTCAATTCTCTTGCCCCAAGTCTGACAATCAGCATAGACAGTGGGATCCCATACCGGAAGCTCACAGGCCTGAATCCTGTCTGCTGAGTGCTGGTGGTGAGGAAGACTCCATATTCTAGACAGGGCCAGTACTAACAAGGCACAGTTCTACATTCCAGTCCCTAAAGTGCTGGTTGCAAATGCAGATTCCTTGGCCCCAGCCACACCTGCTACTCTGCCTCTTGAGTTCTTAGCAAACCCCAAGCCAGGATTCTAGTGCACTGATCCAGCCCTGATCCTAACCTGCCTGGGCTCCCCAAATAAGCATCCCCCATACCTGTCTAGACTCTCTAATATCCAGGGCAATGTAACCTAAACAAACGTATACTTTTAATTTATGTTGATTTTTAGTAAGATGCCATACGCCTTCTTGGGAAAGGGGGAGCATAAACCGTTTCTCAGTTAAGTACAAAAAACAGTACAAAATCCCCTTCTAGTCTACCTTCTGGCTTTTTATAGAAGGGAAAGAAAACGGAAACCTAAACAGAGAGGGACAGGTGCCCAAGCGAAGTGAGAGAGAAAAACTGGGGAAGATGGAGACAGATGTCTCCCACCCACGCACACGGAAAAAGACACACACAGACACAAACATCCCAAGAGAAACAGACTTTCCTGGTGAAACACCCTCCCTTGGCCGTTTAGGATTCTGCCACTTCTAGCAGTGGTGCATTTGCACCCGGTAAGGCCTTCGCAGCCACAACCTGGTGAGACAAGTTGAGAGCACATGAAGGCCAACATTGCTCCAGCCCAGAGGCTTGGGTCAGCATCCCCGCCTTCCCTGGCTGGCTTGGTTTGGGGTCTTGGCAGTGTGTGTTGTCCCACCCTGTCCTTCGGTCAAGCACTCATGACCCAAAGAGACATGTTCCTGGAAGATGCACCCAGGTCTGCTTCTATCCCCCTGAATTATTTCAGGCCCAACAGGTGGGACCTTACCTGCCTGACTTACAACTCAGAATCGTTCTGAGACACAGTGAGCCATCCTTGCATGTCTCTTTTGGGTAAGTCTGGAAGTTTATAGGCCATGTCTGCTGGGCTTAATGCTGGTCATCCTGTCAGAAGGCCCCATGGGTGAGGATGTGAGATGATGGGAAATATCCTTTCCTTTCTGGAAGCGCTTGTATTCTCATATATGTCAGTGTCTCTAAACCGTCTTTGCCCAGAGACAATTCTCAGTCTAAGCAACAAGACTCAAAGGAGGACAGCTATCTGGTAAGGAGAATTGGGAATCTAGGTAATCATTTGCATGGGACAGAAAGCCGCAGGTACCCATCTGAATTAGATGCTGGAGAGTAAGGTCTCTTGTCTGACCTATAAAGACACCCTCCAGGGCATTTTTGCTCTGGCCCAGAACTGAACTGAACAGCACGAGCTACCTATTGTCTTCCAGGACCCGAGGACATTCTGCTACAGGTCCTTATTTAGATGTTCCAGGGAGTCCAGGTATTTCTGGCGTCCCTTAGAAGTTTCTGGAAGCTGCTAGATAGATCTAGTTCGGGGGGCCTTTCTGCCTCTCTCCTGCCCCACTGCCCAGGGGAAAATGGCACCTGCTAGGCAGGTTGCATGGCTGTTTGTGCCATGGAACTGATGAAATAACTGATCTTTTATGCTCAAATGCAAACTTCACTAGTACATTCTGAGGAGGGATTCTGAGCTCCAACGCAACCAAGACACCTAATTATTCACTACTTTTTTGACATGGGTAGGTTTTTGTCTCCACTGAATTCAACTCTTAATTTCTGTTCTTTCATATCAAAGCGGAATGGTTATTTTGGTTCTCTTAATGTTTCTGATTCTATACAGAAAATTTGATTTAAATTAGTAGATTAAAATTTACATTGCCATCTAAAGCACATACCAGGAATATTTCTGCACTCCCCTGAGCTCTCGTGTTGTAGAATACATGATTTTTTGGATTGTCAGGCAGGTGGTTAGCATCCAGAGGGTCTCCCTGTGTTCACCAAACAGCTTCAATGTCTGTGGCACTTAGCGGGCTCCAGGGTGGACTCTGCAGTCCACCTTTGATAGGGCCTTCACTCTGGGAGTGGATAAGCTTAGACTGCACTTCAGAGCCCATGTAAAGAAGGAGGCTAATATTATTTCTATCAAGAGACAGAGATTTGTTTTCCCATACTCTTTCTCCAAACTGCCATTTCCCAGGTGGGTATAGG
Organism: Ailurus styani; assembly: GCA_002007465.1. Lineage (NCBI taxonomy): Eukaryota > Metazoa > Chordata > Mammalia > Carnivora > Ailuridae > Ailurus > Ailurus styani. Next base: position 105,651 of record LNAC01001688.1, read on the forward strand.
CGTGCACCTTATGAGATTTGAGTGGATGAAAGTGCCTTATGGTCAAGGTCAGCAGCATCCTCTGTACCCATCCATCAGGTGCATTACTATGGCTTTCATATTCTTCCTGGAATTGCTTTGACCTTGACCCCTGCAGGTCCACATTTGGAAGGCAGTGGACATCTGTATCTTTCACTTTATCACAGCATCCAGTGTCTCTTCAGGTTAGTTCCACCCTTTCAAAATAGAGCAGTAGTACAGCACGGCTTCTAAATGATCAGATGATCTTCAGCATTGGTGATAATTTTACTTTTAACTGCAGTGAGGGTTAATAGTATTTAATCATACAAAATTTAGCTACTTTTGCGAAAGCAGGGCTCCTTTTTTCCCTCCTGTTTTTATGAACACTTTCTAAATGACCTCTGTATGTGCATGCATGCTGTAATTGTGTGTGGTGATCTGAAGTTCTCGCAGGTTAGGTCCCCTGGGCAAGCCTGGTACGGGAAGGGCCACTCCTGTTGCTACACGGGGAAGGATAATTAATAATTCACTTGGGGGGGGCGCCTGGGTGGCTCAGTGGGTTAAAGCCTCTGTTTTCGGCTCAGGTCATGATCTCAGCGTCCTGGGATCGAGGCCCGCATCGGGCTCTCTGCTCAGCAGGGAGCCTGCTTCCCCCTCTCCCTGTCTCTCTGCCTGTCTCTCTGCCTACTTGTAATCTCTCTCTCTGTGTCAAATAAATAAATAAAATCTTTTAAAAATAATAATAATAATTCACTTGGGGGTTGTGGCTGTAGGATTTCAACAGTTAATCATTCCAATTAAGTGAAAACACTTTGATAGGCTCTGCTCAATTAAATAGAACACTTGAGGAGCACATGCTCAATTAAACATGGATGGCTTGGAAGAAATGTGTGCGACTGAGAGAGAGAGAGAGAGTGACTATTGCCCCGTGAGGGTCGCTGATGGTATAGCAATAGGATCATTTAAATCCAGTCCTCTATGTCCATATATACCATAGGCTATGAAGACATTCAGTAACTGCCTATGCCCTGGAGTTAGAGGGCTGCATATTTCCTTTGACTGATGTGGCTCGAAACGTCTTAAATCTTGGGAGCTGGACCTTAGGCAAGTTACTTAACCTCTTGGATCCATGACTTCCTTCTGTGTACAATGGAGGTGGTGATAACTATTGGTCGCAGTGACCAAATTATGTGAAGGCAGAAGCACAGTACCGAACACGCAGTAGGTGCTCTGTAACTAGAGGTTTGTTCCATTTAACACTCCCCTCCCCCCACAGTTTATCCCATGTCCATTCGGTGCCAGGAACTTCTGTAGATGCTGGGGATTCGGGGGTGACCAGAAAAGCGAAGGCCTCTATCCTGTGGGAGGTGACATTTCTCCTGGGGAGTCAGGTAAAGACAATTTCATTTCAAAGGATGATTTTTAGGTAGTGAAAGTGTTATGAGTAAATGGTGATTGGGCTCGAGAGTGAAGACCCTTTGAGGAGGTGACACTGGAATGAGGCCTGAATTCTTAGAAGGAACCACCTGTGGCATGTTCAGAGCCCTGAGGGGCATCACCTTGGCATAGTTAGGGCAGAATGAATGCCAGGGTGTCTGGAAGGAATGACTGAGATGTGGGGTACAGAATTTAGGCTGGGTGGGCTGGGCCATGGTCTTTGTAAGGGGTTAAGGCCTTCGGTCTCTGGCTTGAGGACAGTGAGACAATTTGTAACAGGCCATCTTTTTCAGAAGGTAAATACGAGATGTTCTCTGCATTCCACCTGGCAGCAAAACCTCAATGTCAATGGAAGTGAGTTTTCTTAATGAATTGTATAAGGACTCTATGACCAGTTTGCTTTGTATTGGAAGCCAAAGTCAAACCAAACATCAAATGTATACCAGGAAGACGCCCAACTGCTCAGAGGGAGCCCTACCCAGGTGACAGTGGGACATAGAGGGCGTGGCTGCTAGGTACCTGGGACTTCACTCACACACCAGGGAAGCACCTTTGCTGGGCAGTGAGTTAAAGATGGGAATGGGGCTTCTGTGGATGTTGAGACTGAAGGAGGCCTTCTCCTCACACCCAACCCTGGCACTGAGAGCCTGGGGAGAGGAGCCCAGGAAGTCCCAACCCCACAGTCCTATCTCTAAGCTTTCTGGGACTGCCCACACATTCCCATCAGCCCCTCTTATCTAAAGTCTACCCATATCTTTTAAAATTGTTATTCTTTTCTGATTACCAAGAAATGCAGCTTGGTTACTAAAAATTCACACGGTACAGAAACAGAAAGCAGAAGACCTTTCTAAATCCAGACATTACAGTATAGGTGTGCTTATTTTAGCAACAAGTCACTGTTTACTCCTTTTTTCTCCTGAAATGCAAATATATACTTAGCTGTTCTCTCTCCTTCCCCTACTCTCTTTGGATTTTTTAGTAAACAGTTACTGTCTGTCTCCATCTTCATTAAAGGATTTGCATTTTTGTAATCTACGTGTCATCCGTATTAACCACCTGTTGATTATTTTTTTCATTTTTCTTTCTTTTTCTTTTTTTTTCTTGTTTTCTACCACTTGTTGATTTTATATTTAAGCTCTCCAGTTTTCTTTGTGCTCTGAGTTCTAGGACTCTTCAGTAAGGTCTTCAGAGCTCTGAGCACATTCATCATTAACCCTCTCCTTCTCTTATTTTTGACATTGGGATTATTTAGACCTATAGTATATTGTTTTCCATCCTTTTATTTTTCACCTATCTATGTCTTTACATTTAAAGTCTTCATATTTAAAGTTTCTTACAGATGGCATATTGTTTTTTAATATAGTCTAGTAATCTCTGCCTTTCAATTGGAGTGTTTAGTCCATTTACATTTAACTTAATTATCCATGTGGTTGGATTTAAGTTTGCCATCTTGCTACTTGTTTCTATTTATCCTCTCTGTTCTTTTTCCTTTGTTGCTTTACTCTTTTGGATTATTTTTTAGAATTGAATTTTAACTCCACTCCTGGCTTATTAGCATGCATCAGAGTCTCGGAGTGCTTCCTAAAACACAAAATCATATGTTTTACTTATATGTATGTTATAAACCCCACAGTACCTTATTATTATTTTCCCTTTAAATTGTCAGTTATTTTTTTAAAGATTTAAAAGTAAAGGGGATACAAGTGTTTTTACATTCCTAGTGTTCTTTATTGCTTTGTGCCGATCCAAGTTTCCATCTAGTATCATTTTCCTTCACCTAAAGAACTTTCTTTAATGTGTCTCATAGTACAAGTCTGCTGGTGACCAATTCTCTCAGCTTTTTGTCTGAAAAAGTTTTTATATTGCCTTCATTTTTGAAGGGTATTTTCCCTGAATATAGAATTCTAGGTTGACAGGAGTTTTTTTTTTTTCCTTTAGCACTTTAAAAATGTCATTCACTTGTTTGCCGGCTTGCACATTTTCTGATAAGAAGTCTGCAGTTACTCTTATCTTTGTGCCTCTGTATAGAACATCCCCCCCACCCCCCGTTGCTGCTATAAGATTTTCTCTTATTCACTAGTGTTCAACTATTTTATTATAACGTGTTTAGGTGTGTACATGTGGGTTTTTTGGTTTTGTTGTTTGTTTGTTTAGTCTTGATAGGGGTTTGCTGGACTTCTTGGATCTAGTTTTTATCAAATTTGGGGGGTGGAATTTCCACCATTATTTCTTCAACTATATTTTTATCCTCTCCCCCTTTTCCTCTCCTTTTCAGATTCCAGTTACATGTGTGTTAGATAATTTTCTGTTATATCCAGGTCACTGAGGCTGTTTTTTAAATATCTTTTTTTTTTTTGGTCATTTTGATCTTCATTTGGGATAGTTTCTATTGCCATATCCTCAAGTTTTCTAATCTTTTTTTAGGGGGGAGAGGGGTCAGTGTCTAATCTGCTGCTAATCACATTGAGTGAAATTTTCATTTTAACTGTTACAGTTTTCAGCTCCAGAAGCCCCATTTGGATCTTGTTCATTTTGTTCATTTTTTTTCATTATGTTTCTGTTTCTCTTTCAATACTTATACATAGTTAAACTAGCTGTTATCCTTGTCTGTAAGTTCTACCAGAAATCATTTTTGAGTATTTCTGTTGACCTGATTTTCCTTGTCATGGGTCACACTTTCCTGCTTCTTGGCATTTCAGTAATTTTATATTGGATGTTGGACATCATCAAGATTATATTGTTGAGTGTCTAGAGTTTGTTACTTCACTTTGAAAAGGGTTGGACTTCCTTTGGGGAGGTACTTATTTGTGGAACAGCTTCATCACATTGAGGCCTATTTTTAAGCTTTTCTAGAGCAGGTTCAGGATAGCTGTGGCTCCAGGAGACGGTCAGTCCTACTACTAAGGCACGACCCCTCTGATTATCTACTGAATGGCCCCCGGGCATCACTGAGGACTCTCTACTCTGGTTGGTTGGACCCTGAACATCTCCCTACCTGTGTGTGTCCTGGGAGTTGTTCAGCTTAAAGCTTCCTGGGCCTTCCTTTCCTAGTCTTTGGGAGTTTTATTATTTACACATGGCTTGGGAGTCAAGAAAGGCCCCAGGGGAGCCCTATACTGAGTTTTCGGAGCTCTTTTTTTCTGCGTAGCTCTCTCCTTTCTGGCAGTCTGCTCTGCAACTTCTAGCTGCATCAGCTGCCCTGAATGCTAGTCTGTGTCTTGATGAAGCCACCAAGCTCTATTTGAGCCCCCCTTCCCTGCATGCTCAGCCTAGAAATGGCCTCCAGGCAGATCCTGCCCTTCCTGCTGCCCAGTATCTGAAAACTCGTTTCAAGTCGATTTTGTCCAGTTTTATACTTGTTTACGGCAGGACATTGTTCTTTGTTCCAGTATCATGGCCAGCAGTAGAAGTGTCCATCTATCCCTCTCAATATAATACCTGATTTTATGTAAAAGTCTTTCTGGAGTATCTGGGTCTTCTACTCCTTGAGCTTGTGTAGAAATGCCTCCTTTTCATTTAGTTGTGAATTGAATTGAATTGACATGACATCAGAACAGAAACTGTGTTCCTGTTTCTTTGAATTCACTGAAATGGGAGGCCTCTGATAGACACACATTTGTGGTAATATAATTACAATATTTCACATATTTTGCAATCTGGAAGACAAATGTAAATCTGAACATATCGTTTGGATCTTTTATTTAGCAACGTGGTATTTGAAGATCTTTTCCTTGAGGCTTCTTTTTCTCGTTGTTTTGTTCAACTTTTCATTTTGTCAGACATTTCACAGAAATGTTCTTGTCTGCATCTGTCTCACGGTCACTGGTTTCATTGTTTGTGTTGGGTGGGGTATGGCCTTTAAAAGGCCTTGCTTCTGGCCAACAAGACCTGGATCCCACTCTTTTGTTGCCTCTCTTTGCACCAATGGCCCAGTCTCTCTTGTTGCCCTCACAAAATTGAAAAGATCTCGCACGTCTTCTCACTTAGTTCTTTTTTCTGGTATTCTTTTGGGGACACTTCCTTCCTATGCATTGTGAACATCGACCTCTTCGAGGCTGGCTGCTAGGAGGCCTGAGGCCAGCCTGTCTCAGAGAGCTGGTCTCGCTATCATTGGCTCTCCATCTGTGTCTATATTCTCTGGGCTGTTCCTGGGCCAACATTCATTTGTCGTGTCTGGGCTCCCTCTGGCCTGCCTGTATTAGTCCTTTGTCAGTCTATTTCCCCCAGTGTTTGGGGTATGTTTCCTTAGGCACACCCGTGCTCTGGCTTGTCACTCAGCTGCTGTGCAAGAGAAGACTGAATGAGATTTAAAGCCAGGGAAAAGGAAATCACTGGTCTTGTCCTGGGGAACCCAGAGGCAGGACTGCTGTCACTCATGGCTCTGCCTGACCCCCCACAGGGTCTTGCCGTCCCCCAGGACGGACTCCCAGGAAATCAGGTCTTGGCAGGCCCTCTTGAGAGACTTGAGGCCCAGGTGAGCTGTGCTTCCCTCTGCCTGGCTTAGGAATCTGTCTCTGCTCCCTGATTTTGGCCATGGCCTCTACCTCTTTTCCCAGCATGACACACTACGGGACCTGAACTCCAGCTTCTGCCTTTCCTCCCTCTGCTTTCTTCCTGAGTCTACCAAGAAATGGATGCCTGCTGGGGTTGTAATTTCCATTACGCTGGTGGGGGAGCTGCATTTCAGTCCAGGAAAATGATTGAACCGAGGTCCCTTGGGAAGACAGTGGGAGGCCTGGGCTATGGCCCAGGTCTTCTGATGCTTGGTCAGAGTCTCTTTCCAGGACTTCTTGAGGCCTATGCTTAGATCTCCATGCTAGTGATGCGCACCAACTCCAGACCCTCACCTCTTAGCCCTTGCTACTACTAGCACCTCCCCCACCTCGTTCTACAGTGGATAGAAGGACTACTTATCCCAGGAATTCTTTCAGGATTCAGTGACGTTTGACGACGTGGCCCAGTCCCTCACAAAAGGAGTGGTTGAGACTGGACGCCGAGCAGAGGACACTGGCATATTAGAGGAACGCCACCTCCGTGGGTAAGGATGTCCCTAGCCCTTCCCCCAGTTTCCCCACAGCTGCTAGTCCTCTGCCCTCTCGGGGCTGCGCATGTGAGGGGGGAGGGTTCCTAAGACAGGAGCCTGCTGCGGGTCAGGCTCGCCAGTGGTAGCACAGGACGAAGTTCACACTGAGGAGTGTCAACAGGGAGCACGGGAGGATCCGCTCTTCTGGGTGACCCACTGACACTCCATCCGGTGGGCCTGGGGTCTGCCTCTTCCGTTGCCTGGAGGGAGCCAGCCCTTGGGGATGGCATTGGGAATGGACGCATGGCTTGCCTGAGGGCACAACCGGGCTATACTTTGTGGATTAAAAGAGTCTCATCTTTGAAGGCCCTGTGTTCTGATGGCATCTGTGGCTGTTGGCAAAAGCCTTTTTCCTTTTTCACGAGCAGGAGTTCCCGTTTTGAATCCTACCTAGTGTCAGGACACCTGCTGCCGCTATCTGCCCCAGCCCTTAATGCAGATTGAAGCATTCTGGTGAGTGAAAAAGAAACCTGAAAAGTGAGAGAGTGGGGGGCGGGGACCCAGCTGAGCCCCTGGGGAGGGGGCGTGGCTGCTCCTCCACCACGGAAGCGGGGATTGCGGGGCTTTGGTGGCAGGGAGTGTGCAGCGACGAGGCCTCGCAGCCCCTTCCCTCTGCGGTCCCTGCTTCTGGTCGGATGGGCCCCCGCCGTCCTGCCCCAGCCGCCTCCGGCCGGGTGTTGCGCTGCTGTCCCAGCAGGAACGGGATTGCCGAGCAAGGAGAGTAACGTCGTTCCTCCCCGCCCGCAGAGTCTCGGCGTCTGGCGGCCCCGTCTCTGGAGGCGGACGATGGGTGAGGAAGCGCAGCCGCAGGAGATGGCCTCCAGCAGCTCCCCGCGGGCGGGCGAGCCCAGCGCCGAGGTCAGACAGCCACGGGACTCGGAGGGGCGGGGGCGGGGCCCGCAGGAGCTGCCCATAGAGCATCACTTCGCGTGTAAGGAGTGCGGGGACGCCTTTCGGCTTAAGGTCCTCCTGGTGCAGCACCAGCGCATTCACAGTGAGGAGAAGGGCTGGGAGTGCGGCGACTGCGGGCGGGTCTTCCGCGCCGTCTCCGAGTTCAATGAGCACCGCCAGAGCCATGTGGCCGCTGAGCCGCAGCCCGGCCCCAGCCGCGCCCGGGAAGAGGCCGCCGAGCCGCGGGAGCCCACCGAGAGGGAGGCGAAGCCCTTCGAGTGCGAGGAGTGCGGCAAGCGGTTCAAGAAGAATGCGGGCCTCAGCCAGCACCTGCGCGTGCACAGCCGGGAGAAGCCGTTCGCCTGCGAGGAGTGCGGCCGCTCGTTCAAGGTGAGCACCCACCTCTTTCGCCATCAGAAGCTGCACAGCTCCGAGAAGCCGTTCGCCTGCAAGGCGTGCGGCCGCGACTTCCTGGACCGCCAGGAGCTGCTCAAGCACCAGCGCGCGCACACGGGCCACCTGCCCTTCGACTGCGACGACTGCGGCAAGTCGTTCCGCGGCGTCAACGGCCTGGCCGAGCACCAGCGCATCCACAGCGGCGCCAAGCCGTACGGGTGCCCGCACTGCGGCAAGCTCTTCCGGCGCAGCTCGGAGCTCACCAAGCACCGGCGCATCCACACGGGTGAGAAGCCGTACGCGTGCGGCCAGTGCGGCAAGGCCTTCCGCCAGAGCTCCAGCCTCCTGGAGCACCAGCGCATCCACACCGGCGAGCGGCCGTACGGCTGCGGCGACTGCGGCAAGGCCTTCCGCGGCCCGTCCGACCTCATCAAGCACCGGCGCATCCACAGCGGACTCAAGCCCTACGAGTGCGACAAGTGCGGCAAGGCCTTCCACCGCAGCTCAGGCCTGAGCCGCCACCGCAGGACCCACAGCGGAGCGAGGCGCTGCGAGTGCGGCGAGTGTGGCCGCGTGTTCAAGAGGCGCTCGGCGCTGCAGAAGCACCAGCCGAGCCACCGCGACTAGAGGAACCGCCCCCCAGCCCCGAGCCCCGAGCCCCGAGCCCCTCGGCGGGCGGCGGCGGCGGCGGCGGTGGCCCGCGGGGGCGAGGCCCCGAGAGCGGGAGGGCGGAGTCAAAGGAGATGAACACTTTTGTAGCGCTTATCTATTTTCTCGTCGGAAAGGTCGAATCCGATTATACTGTCACCAGCAATTTATAAGTGTACATGATTCCCATCTTGCCTATCGAGAGTAGCTTCTAGAACACTCTGATCCATTTGGACTAGTGTGACTGGCATAAAGTACCTTCAAGGTACGTCGATCCGCGGGCCTCGAGACGGAGGAGAGAAGAGCGACCTGCAGGTGGCGCTGAAGGGGGGCTTGTAGGTCCTCTTCTCCGGGCTCCCCCCTCCGCCCCGCCCCGGGAGCTGGACACAGACCTAGTCAGCGTCGGCCTCAACGTAATGTGACCCCCGCTTTCCTGAAGACAACATAGCGCCCCCAAAGTTGTTTGGCCTACTTGAATTTATAAATTTTTAGGGATGTAGATAGAACACTCAAATGTCTTATAATATTTAATTTATTAACTCAGTTATACATACATACTGTAAATCACATATTACATAGAATAATATATTAATTTAGAGAATACTTTTTTCCCCTCACGCCGCTCCGCAAGATCATTTTATTCTAAATCCTCACATGCATCTCTGACCTCACCATCTTCACCAACCTCGGTCGTCGCCCCTTTTGAGTCATCTGACAGTTTCAAAGCACCTCCTCCGATAGCTTCCGTGCATCTAAGCTGTGTGCCATGCAGCACTGTGACAATCCCTGCACAAGGTTCTCACTAGAAACATCCTCCCAAGCCATAACTACGTGTGCTCATAACATTAGGACAGTTGTGGTTGTTTTTGATTTCGTTTTTCTTTTTGTTTTATTTTGTTTTGTTTTTCCTATTTGTCCTGTAGCTCTACAGCATAACCACTTAATGTGTTTGGCTTTTTCAAATCACCTTTAAAAGACTTTTTGGAAGAATCTAGAACTTGTCATTGTGAGGTCATACTCCCAGGAACAAGTACTGAATCTGGGTTAAATTGCTTTTGTGTCCATTTTTCTTCAACCAGTTTATTCTGGTGACTTCCATGTGCATCCAAAACTAGCACCGATTGGGATCCATTTCGGGTTTAATAGGTCTTGTCTGCAAGCAGCACTATTCAGTTCAAGCTCAAGTAGTTCAGAGAGCATCCCCATAACAGGGACGTCTCAAGGACTCAAGTATAAGGTGATGCCTCTTTTTCAGAAGTGACAGCCTCTCCTCCCATGGAGCCGGCCCTCCGTTCTGGGCTCTGTAAAACAGGGGTGATCACAGGACTACCTCCTAAGGTTATCGTGAGAACTGCAACGCCACGCCTGGCCCGAAGGTGCACAGTCAGTGAAGGTCATCTGCTGTCATCGCCATAACTATTGCTGTCATTCTATGGCTCATTAGTACCAGAACTGGGGATGGACCCAGGCCTCCTGACTCCTAGTCTCATCTTCTTTCTCTCATGCAATGACTTAAATCGTGTTCCCGTTTTCTTGCATGCAGATCGTACGTTCATCTCCTTTGACCAGTTATCAAGTTACCTTTGGATATATTGACTTTATACAGTGGTTCTTTCTATATCAATTGTGATGATCTCTTTTCCAGTTTTATTGCTTTGCTCTTGGTAGCAGTTTTATTACATTTTTGTCCTGCAAGTTTTAGGTTTTACATACCCGAGCACTCACCGTGGTCCGTTAAGCCGTAACTTCCATTGCTTCAGTACTTCGATATGATGATGTTTTCTTCTAGAATTTTGATTACAAATGAAAAGCTGAAAGCCCTGCCCCGCCAGAAGGTGGATGCACCAGGTGGGCAGGCTGGATGGGAGGGGACCAGAGAAGCAGGCTCTCTCCTCATCCAAGATGCAGACTCTGTGCGTATCTGTGGGCAGTACTTGACTATCCAACCTGGCCATGCAGACACGCAAGAGAAACTTCCATCTCGGATTGGCCAGAACATTCTGACTGTTCATCAGTATAGCCCGGCCTGTCAGCAGCAGGCCTGGGCCTCAACTAGATCGATGGGGTGGTCCAGACGTGGTCTTGGCTGCAGCTGGCTGTCCTGCAAGCTCCTGGGAGCTTTGGCCATGGCCGGCATGGATTCAGTGCCTGAGCAGCAGAGCCACCCAAGACACATCTCCTCAAACACGAGAAGACTCATTTGACTGATTGCTGTCACGTGGATGGCGTCCTCCTCCCGGGGAGTGACTGACTCTGGAACTAGGAAGAGGTCGGTCTGGTGGCTTTTGCTTTGGGCAACTAGGGGGAAATTCACCCATGTGTTCTGATGTTACCTCCTGCAGCTACACCTAAGAGGAGCGACAGAGCAGAGGCTCGGAGAGGAACCGTGCCCCTCTGATGCCCTGCGTGTCACGGCGATGGAAGCTGGCCGCCACAGGCCCGGGCTGTGACTCTCAGCAGCCCTGCCCAGGAGGGGCAATAAAACAAGGGTTTGGAGGGCAACAATGCCCTTCTGATGGCCCATGTGGCATAGAAATAGAAGCTGGTCATCCTGGGGCTGGGCTGTTACTCCCAACAGCCTCCCCCAAGAGGAACAGCAGCAAGGGCTGGCCAGAAACCTGGCATCCAGTGACCTGCGGACCCCGCAGGTAGAAGCCAGCCACACTGGGGCTGTGGTGTGACTTGCCAGCAGCTGTGCCCGGGGGGGCCACTGTCGGGCCCATAGAGGAGGTCTACCCTTCCTGATGGGCCTGCCGAGGCCGAGGCAGGGCTTCCCGGCAGGCACACCGAGAAAAGCTTCTCAGGCCCCCATCCTGGGAAGCGGGGTCCCCTGGTGACCCCTGTGACCTTAGGCAGAAGGTCCTCGGGAACAGCCCCCAGGCCACGATAGTGGCTCTCTGTGACGTCTCCGTCCTGACCCCCAGGCTGGAGAGAAGCCGACAGCACTTGTTACATAGCCGCGCCTTGCGCTCTGTGGCCTCAGTTCTCGCAGTAGTTGTGAAACTGTGTCTGAAATCACTGCTTCCTTCTGCATCCGTTTGCTCTTTGCAAGCTGTCAGGACATGGTCGACACAACTGTCATTTGGTAAGGAACTTAACATTCACAGGGGGCAAGTCGGGCAACTTCCACTGGAAGTACTCTGCCATTTCTTGCTCATTTGCTAGCCATGTGTCAGCTTTTCTGAAGGATCCAGATACAGTATTAGTAGCTCAGAACTCCGCGTTGTCGCCACTGCTCTGTTGCTCCCCCTCCAGGACGTGGCGTCCTGGCATCGTGTCACACCCTCCTTGACTGTTTCCATTCTCAGTTCTCGCATTTTCTCTGCAACAAATCCTCTTCTAGAGTTAACACTAAAGACCGCATCTTTTCTGTCACTGTGTTTGCGGGTGACGTCCGTCCTCTCTCCAGCGCAAGCAGTCTGTGGCTTTAACGTGTGTCCTGTAGTTGCGCCAAGTTCCGTTTTTGCCTCTAGTACCTTGGGGGTGGATTTCCTTGGATTCCGTAGGTATACTGCTATGTCAGATGCAGAACGTGATCAAGCTTCCTATAGTGTGTGCTCGTCTATGCATTTGTGTATCTACCTCATTTCGTTTTTTCTTTCTAATCACACACGTTCCTTTTGCAAGGGAATTGAAGAGCAGTTGGGTTACATAGAATGCCGACTCTCATTAGAGATATATCCTTTTCTTATATTCTGAAAGAAACTTTCCATTGCTTTTATTAAAGTTTTGAATACTTGCTGAAATTTTTAAATGAAAGTTGTTGTTTACCATTTTGCTGCTTATTAAGATTAACTGTGTTGATTAGTTGTGTCATACCCACTTCTGCATTTCCAGAGCGAGCCCCACCCAGTCGCAGTGTTGGCATTCCAGGGGCCCGGGGCTTCAGCCTTGTCGCGTGCCCTGGGATCCTCACCCCCTGCCCCAGGCCACATTCATTAAACCAAAACCGAACACTTGACTCAAGGGCAGCAACCGGTCATCAGAGCTGACTGGAGACGACAGGCTGGGCTTTTCAGGTTCTCTGTCTGTGAAGTGCAAACAAGAAAAATGAGAGAGAAGTTTCTAGTAGGTGCTGGAAGAAAAAGGGAGCCACGCGGTATTTAGCGGAGTTGACCCCATGGGAGGCACCAGCTTGAAGATCTGTGGGCTCCTGCCAAGCACTCCAGCACCCCTCGAGGGAGTCCTGGCCACGTGTTCTTGGATTTCTGGCAACTGCCCCCAGCAGTTCGTTTGTGTCCCCACCCTAGTCTCCCGTGACCTGAGCCAGCTTGAGTGGGTCTCTGCTTTCTGCAATCTGTCAAGAGTCAATTGCCTTTTACCACTTGGCTGCTTCCTGAGAAGAATCACGTGGCTGGTTTTCCTCTTGTTCTACCCGGCTCGAGTTCCTGGCCCAAGTCCCACCTGACTATCGTAAACACCTGTTTAAATGGGGTACTGTATTCTGTTCACTCAGATGGGTAAAAATCTATGCCTTTTAGTCTTAATGAGTTTGACCAATGCCTTTCTGTCCGGGTGTCGATCCTGTGCGGATCCCCTGTTTGTCCCATGAAATGAGTTTAAGTCAACTTCCAGAGACTCTGTCAGATTGGGGAATTGAGAATTTCTCTATGACTAGTGTACTTCTCATTGTATCAGTTCAGGTGTTTACCTTCAAAACTAGAAATGGTCTCTTTTAACTTGGCCTTCAGTGTTCTTTGCATATCCAAGAACAGTAGCCGTGTCTGCCCTGGTCCACATTTCAGTTGTTGGCGCTCTTCTCTCATTCCTCCCTGATCTCCTTAACTTGTCTGTCTTATGGCACTTACTATAATCAGCCTTGCACTAGAGCTTCGCCCTCCCCACCTGCCCCCCACCCGTTAGATTGTGAGCTCTTATAAGACAGGGGTGACCCTTCGTGTCTGATTCCCCTACCAGATCTAGCACAGTGCCTTGCATCAAGTAGATTTCAATAAATATATGTTAAATGGCATTTGTGTTCCTTGACTTATTTTGTCAAACTTTAGGTTAACAGCTCTTCCCTTGCTCCTTTCTCCATGCTCTGAAGTTCTTGCCCCCTCCTGGGGTCCAAGTGTTATCTTCTGCCCCGCCCCCCCTCCCTTACTGGATGCCTGGAGGGGACAGGAGGTGCCATGATGAGAGGGGGCCGGCTTCCCTGGAAATCTGAGCTGCCCCTTGGCAGAAGAGGCCCGTCATTCAGCCAGGTACCTTCTCCCACCCCTGTTAGGCCTCTCCCCCGAGTCTGAATTCCAGATGGGAGCAGAAGACCAGCCTGGATCCTGAGCTCCTCCCCTAGGGACCAGGAATAGAGTGACAAGTGGCTTCTTGACCTTGAGGATCAACCACCCTCTCTGGGCTAGGTGAGGGTGGCAGTGGGGAGGTCAGTCCTCTTGGCCAGTGGCCTGCCCTCTTTCTAATGATCATTTCCTCAAAAACGCAGGCAGTGAGGACAGGCCCCTGGCTTCCTGACCCTCCCAGATACGAACAAGGCTCAGCTGCAGAGTCGGCTGTCCAGTCTCAGAAGGACAAGCCCAGAGGGGCCCCAGGAGTGCTTGGGTTGGGACCTTACAGGCCATGATGAGCTGCAACACCGAGGAACAGGATTTTGGAAAGGCCTGTGTCGTCTTGGCCCTGGGGTCCCATCCTCATCCGTCTGTCCATTATTTTTTGACCCCAAATCCAGCTTCTAAGCAGGTGGTGTGATAGTGCCCTACCCCACCGCCCGCCTGGCCATCTCTGCTCACAAGCCAGCTCTCTGGAAAGAACCATTCATTTGCTTTTGCTGGTTTCATGATGCACTTGCCACTGAGAACTCCACCCGTTTTTCCGTAAAACACGGCAAGCTCGGGGCGCCTGGGTGGCTCAGTGGGTTAAAGCCCCTGCCTTCGGCTCAGGTCATGATCCCAGGGTCCTGGGATCGAGGCCCACGTCGGGCTCTCTGCTCAGCAGGGAGCCTGCTTCCTCCTCTCTCCTCTCTCTCTGCTTGCCTCTCTGTCTACTTGTAATCTCTCTCTCTGTGTCAAATAAATAAATAAAATCTTAAAAAAAAAAACACGGCAAGCTCTATTTCGGCAAGCTTTAGTTGTGCAAAAGCCAAGGCCACAAGTCTATTTGGGCATCCAATACTGGGCCCAGAGGGTAGGGGACAGCCGAGGGCTTCTCTCTAGGAGCCCTGTGGGCTTATAGCAGGGGTTTGAAAATGTTCCTTTCTGCCCCTCTCTTAGTGCCCCTGCCTTCTGAGCCCCTCAAGAAGTCTTGCTTACCAGGGAGTTGACAGTCCCCAGGCTCCCGCCCATGTCTCTACAGCTCATGTCCCACCTGGGAGGGGCCACTGACATTGTCTTAGTCTGTTCAGGCTGCTATAACAACAGACAGTAATTCCCCACAATTTCTGGAGACTGGGAGATCCAAGACCAAAGTGCTGGCCAAGCCAGTGGCCGGCGAGGGCCCACTTCCTGAGTCACAGCTGGCAGCCATGTTGCTGTGTCCTCACATGAGAGAGATGTCTGGGGTCTCTTGATAAGGGTGCTAATCCCATCCCTGGGGCTCTGCCCTTATGACCTAATCACCTCCTAAAGGCCCCACATCCTGGTGCCCTCACATCGGAGGTTAGGATTTTAATGTATGGATTTGGGGGGACAGAGACATTCAGAGGTAAGGGCATCTGGACTTCTCTTGGATGTATGCACTTATTAGTTTGATTTATACATCAGTGAACTTTTTGAGTTTCTTTCCACAGAGCACATACTATCATTGCTTTGATTAAAAGATTTGTAAAACATCATAAAAAACACAGTCCCCAGTTTTTCTTTTCAGGCAGGAGAGGTCAGGAAATCCTCGCAATGCCTCACCTCTTTTCTGACCTTCATTCAAGAAGCATTTATTGACCACCTGCTGTGTACCAAGCTCCAAAGGCAACTGAAACAACCCTCACCCTCAGGGACAGACACGTAGGCAGAATGTTACAAGTGGGACCTACACTCACCAAGCCAGGCTCCAAGGATTTGTACATTTTTGGGATGCAAGTTACACTTCAGTTAGAAAAATGACAAAGCTAAACACACAAGCTCATCATTAGCAAATTAATCCCCTTCCCCTGTCTGCAGGTCTTGTTGATTTTACAC
>LNAC01001689.1:0-48410 GCA_002007465.1 Ailurus styani
AAAGATGTAAGCCTGATGATTCACAGACCTGTACCCCTGGGGCAAAGACTAAAAAATAAAAAAATAAAATAAATTTTAAAAAAAGACAAAGTTCACATTCCTTAGCATGACACCTAGGCCCTTCACTATCTGACCTAGATAACCCACCCAGCATAGTCCCATGAAAGGCCCCTCCCAGGAGCACCAAGTGCTCCAGCCATACCAAGGACTCGACCTTTCTAAGTTTACCATGGTCTTTCATTAACTCATATCTTTGAATATACCATTCGATAGCTTGGAGTACCTCCCCCTTGCTTCTGCCCAGTAAAAACCTGGGCATCCTCTGTGTCCCAAATAAACATCATATCTTCTGGATAGCCTTCCTGGACACTCCAAGCACACCTTCCTTTACATTCCCACTCATTTCTCTTATAACATTTGTCACACACACACACACACGTAATTATCGCCCCTACCAAGCTGGGAATAAGACTGTATCTTACTCAACTATGTACTGCTCAGCACTTAGTGCAGCCACCAATGTCCAGGAGCACTCATAATTATTTGCTGAGTAAATGGGCAGAAGGGAGAAATTAGTCCGACTTCAGGAAAAATTCAGCTAAACATTTACATAGTAATATTTACATAATAACAGACAAAAGAGGCTAAACTTGACCCTTATTCAGTCAAGGGTGAAGTTGAATGAAACAGCAACCTTTTTTGATATTTTAAGCAATACAACACTTAATGCCTAGAATTATAAGAGTTGAATTATTAGAAATCAGTAAGTGAAGCCCGGAACTATTGAGGTCGAGATATCCATAGAACTGTAATCCAGTAATCAGAAAGCTGGAATCCAGAAGCTGCTGGCATTGCTCCCAAATATGCCTGTCAACAACCATATTCCTTAACCCTGTTTACCAAAAGAAATAGCAAAAATCACCATACCTTCCAAATATCACATAAACACATCTAATTGGAAAAACAAAATTCATATCCAGAACCCTAGCTATAAAGGAATCTAGGAAATATAGAAAGAGATAAGAATAGATGTTGAAAGCCATTGGATTCACCATAGGAAGGATATATACTCATAACAGCAGCCCCTTTCCTTGACATTACAATCTAGTAAGAAATATGTGCACAGCAAATAATGATTAAATAAAGCAAGATGTCATAAGTACAAGAAAATTGCTGTCATTATAGCAGCAATAGCCACAATAGCCAAACTATGGAAAGAGCCCAGATGTCCACTGACAGATGACTTGACAGAGATGATGCAGTACACATATACAATGGAATATTATTTAACCATCAAAAAAATGAAATCTTGCCATTTGCAACAATATGGATAGCACTAGAGGGTATTATGCTAAGTGAAATAAATCAATCAGAGAAAGACAATTATCATATGATTTCACTCATATGTGGAACTTAAGAAACAAATCAGAGGAGCATAGGGGAAGGGAGAAAAAAATAAAACAAGATGAAATCAGAGAGGGAGACAAACCATAAGAGATTCTTAATCATAGTAAACAAACAGGATAGTTGGAAGGAAGGGGAGTGGAGGGATGGGGTAACTGAGTGATGGACATTAAGGAGGGCATGGGACATAATGAGCACTGGGTGTTACATAAGACTGATGAATCACTGAACTCTACCTCTGAAACTAATAATATACTGTATGTTAATTAAAAGAGCTTAAGTTTTTTTAAAAAGGGAAAAATAAGAAAAAAAAAAGAAAAAAAGAAAGAAAATCACTGTCATAACACCAAGAAGGGAGTAAGTAACTGTGTGGAAGGACTGAGATAAGCTTGTATGGAGGAAAGCATCTAAGCTAGGGTCATGATCCTGGGGGAGTGGGCATGAGAAGGGTCATGGCTTGTCCTGGGCCTTAAGCTCGAGGTGGATGCTCATATGTTGGCTGCTATTTAAATAGCATAATTGTTCAGGAGTAAGATGGGTCTTCTTCACAAATGTTCTCCATAACTGAGACCCTCCCCAGAAAGCTAAACTAGAGGGTGGAAAATAAACCCAAAGCTGAGAGGTCTCAAAATCTATAAGCTGCTAAGAGTTCCTGGGGGCTCTCAGTGGGCCAGCTGGGCAGTGAAGGGTTGGAGGGATTTTGGCATTCTAGGGGGGGGGACAACATGAGTGCCACATGGTAAAGGAAGTTCCAAGCGAACACTAAAGAAAGCTGGAAGGACAAATAGAGCCAGATCACGGAGGACTTCGAAATCCACCATGAAAAGTTTAGAGTTTTTTCTGTTAGTAGTTGGAGCCACAGAAGTTTTCTGAGCAGAAAATGAGAGGAAAAGAGGAAACCCAGCAGGAGAGATGTTTGGGATAAAGAGAAATGCTACTATAAGGAGTGACATGAATTTGGTCTGGGTAACTCCCCATCACAGGTACAACATAAGCACAGACTGGGGGAGCTATCCAGGCTCTAAGGCCAAAAGACCAAAAAGGGGATCTACCCTAAGAGGGTGTGAAAGCAGGGAGGAGAGATGTCCTACTGCACTGCACTGATTGCTCCGCAGGGGGCAAAAAAGCAGCTTTCTGAATCTAAACCGGAGAGCAACCTTCCAAATTTCCTCAGCTGAAATGACCAAACAGCAGATCACCCCCCTTAAGTACTGTCTTTATTCTCAAACTGTGAGAGAATCATGCACACCATGAAGTTAATTCACAATAGGTCCTCCAAATCGACCCACACCAGAAAAATACCATTCCTTTGTAAAAGACATCTTCTCCATGGGACTCACTCCCCAGCTGCCTTCTTTTCTAACTATGGTTATCTTGTCCAGTCCTGCAGCTCCAAATATCACCACTATTTCTAAGACTCTAAAGTCTTCATCTCCAGCCCTACCTTTCCTAAATCCTAGACTCCTATATCCAATAATATCCTTGGCATTTCCACTGGGAGATCAAATAGCATCTCTGTCTTAGCATTCCCAAACAGGAGTCTTGACTTAACTTGTTTCTTCCTCAATTTTCCCCAGTTCAGTAAGTTGGTAGAACCATCCACATTGCTCAAGTGAAAGCATAGGAGAGACATTCTTTATTGTAATCATTCTCTCCCCCAAATCAAACTCATCAGCAGTTCCTTTGTTTTTATCTCAAAATACAGTGCAGCCCAGACCCCACCATTCTTGTCATCTCCCATGTCATCAACCCTCTCTCCGCTGTCTCTCTCCTAGAACCCAGCAACAGCTTCCTGATGGGACTCCTTACTCCTCTGTGAAATGGAAACCACATCAGATCACTCCCCTGGGTAAAAGGCTCAGTGGTTTCTCACCACACAAAAATAAAATCCGGCATTCTCCCAGAGCCCTCCTAGGATGAGGCGCTGCCACACCCCATCATGCACCACTCCCCTCTGCACTCACTGTTTTCCAACCATGCTGGCCTTCCTCTGGTGATTCCAGCAGGACAAGCCGGTTCCCACCTCAAAGCCTCTGAACCAGTTGTTGCTTTGGCTTGGTAGAGTCCTCTCCCCAGCTTTGTGTGACTGGCTCCTTATTTCATTCACGTCTCAGCTAAAAGTCCCCTCCCAGGAGAAGCTTTCTTGACATTTAGTCTACAAGAGTAGTCCCCAGCCATTCCCAATCACATCCCCCTCTTTCTATTGTTGTTCTCAACATTTTTCATATCTGTTAGTTTGGTTTTATGTTACCTGTTTATTGTCTTTTTCCCTGCTGGAACTTAAGGACCATAAGGACACAGATTTTGTTTATCTTGTCTACCACTGTACCCTCTGCATCAAAAAGAGTATGCATTCAAGGTGCAAGCCCAATGAATGTGTCCACTGAACACTCACAGAAGGCCTTTGCTATCGGGCTTCAGTCTACATTCCAGCTTAGTTCCCCACTATATCCCCACAGGCCACTTAGACTCCCGCCTAACTGGACAACTGCCCAGCCTCCACACCTCCGCTTATACCATTTCCTCCACTGGAGCACTCTCCTAACCTTCACCTAGCAAAACCCTATCTATTCTATTAATCAGCAGCATCTCTCAGACCTATCACCAGTGCAGAATTTATCGTATTGCACTGAAAGGACTCTACACTGATCTGTTTCCCACACCAAGCTGCAAGATCCTAGAATGCGGACACTGCATCTTATTCAGTTGTATCTTCGGCACCAAGCACAGAGACTGACCAACTGTATGTAAACAAACTAAGATTTAGGGGCAACCAGGTGGCACAGTCAGTTAAGTGTCTGACTCTTGATTTCTCACTCTTGGTTTTGGCTCAGATCCTGATCTCAGAGTCATGAGATCAAGCCCTGCAGACCAGGCTCCATGCTCAGCACAGAGTCTGCTTAAGACTTTCTTTCCCTCTCCTTCTGCCCTCCCCACCACCACTGCCCCCCCCTAAAATAAATAATTAAATCTTTAAAAAAAAAAAGAAAACAGAAAGACTGAGATTTAGAATAAAAAGACATGTATTTGAGACCTAGCTCTACCACTTACTGATTTTATAATCTTAGAAAACATAGAAAACTTATCTCTTTAAATCTCAGGTCTCTCATCTATAAAATAGGATTAAAAATTCTAATTTTTGCTTAAAAATAAATTGAGACAACATACATAAAGTAGTTAACAATCTGATATCTTCTTGCTTATTTAGTTAATCTTTATCATCTTTTCCCCTTTGGCATTATTTTTAATGGAAACTTAATAAATGATTACCATATTACTGAAAGGCCCAGGACACCTGGGTGGCTCAGTTGGTTAAGCGACTGCCTTCAGCTCATGTCATTGTCCCGGAGCCCTGGGATAGAGTCCTGCATCGGGCTCCCTTCTCCACGGGGTGTCTGCTTCTCCCTCTGACCTTCTCCTCTCTCATGCTCTCTCTCTCTCTCAAATAAATAAATAAAATTTTTTTAAAGTTTAAAAAAAAAAAAAGAAAGGCCCAGCTTATGTGCCAGCTCCTCCAAGAAGCCTTCCTTGATCCCCCTTCTTCGTAGACAATAGTAACCACTTCTTTGTCTTTAAGTAGCATCTTTGGAAATCTTCCATGATCATCATCACACTCTACATTATGTAGGTATTGGTGAACATTCTCGCTCCCTGACTGTATTAGAAATTCCTTCAGAAAAAGGTCCACACTTTGTTCTTTACAATACAATGTTATATTAGTTTCAGATATACAACATAGTGAATGGACAATTTTATCCATTACACAATGCTCACGATGATTAAGTGTAGTCACCGTCTATCACCATACATTATTACAATAGTACTGACAATATTCCCCAGGCTAAACTTTGTATCCCTGTGATTTATTGTATAACTGGAAGTTTGTATATCTTCATCCCCGTCACCCATTTTGCCCAAACCCCACCTACCTCCCCCTGACACAGCCCTGTTGAAACAGAACTCCTGAATGTTGTGTGATCTCCCATCAGCAACCAACAGTTTCCATGATTTGCAGGATCCCAGACTATGACCATTCTATTTTCTTACTCCTCACTCTACTTTCCCCCTTCTTCTCTGTTGCAGTCCAAACCAAACAATTCCTATCCCCCAACTGCTCAAAAGGCCAGTTCCAAACTCGCCTCTTCTAATCCTCCCTCCTTCAGTGCTCTGTTGACTTTCATATACTCAGGCTCCCCTGTGTACACTCTGCTTTCTGACAGAAGCATACACAAATGTTCTTCTGTTTCTTCGGTTATGTCATTCGTCCTTTCCACTGAAGCTATGAGGCCACTAAGAAGCTGTTGAGTCTCCTGCCCCTTTGAAAACCCAGCACAATGGATTTGCAGCCAAGCAGCTGGAGCCTAATTAGAATTGAACACTTATTGAGTACCCACTGTCAAAATACATTTTGCATACAAGCAACTTGCATTCTTGAGGGAAAAGGGCACTAAGAACACTAATTACGTAGATAGCAACAGTCTAAGAAAGAGAGCACATTGAACTGGGAGTCAGGAAACTTGAGTTCTAGTCCTGGCACAGCCACTAATGTCACATATGACTAGGTACTTTTTGTCCCCATACTGTACTCCAGCATTCTCAGCCTTAAAATGAGGAGTTGGCACAATACAATTTACAATGTAGATTTCCTTAAAGTTGTATTGCTCTGGTTTTATAGCTAAAAGTCTAGGTGAATTAGCCAGGCTGATTAAGGATAGTAAATATTCCAAAGGCTGAAAAACACCTTGACAGCAAACTGGAAAAAATATCATATGGGGTTCTAGCGCCACCTACTGATCATTGGATTCCCTGTGTCCTGAGATGTCTAGAAAAAACGAGATTGTTGAGAAGGGAACAAGTAAGACTTTTGTCAAATGGACTCCTCATCAGTTTCTACTACATCAGCAACTGTCCCTAACTATGCAGAAAATACGCATTGTGTAATATGCTATGGAGTGAAGAACAGCAGTTTGGGAGTCCAAAAGAAGTGAATTCCAATCTTTCCCAACCATTAAATTCCTGTGTGACTTGAGCCTCAGTTTCCTCATTTTAAAATTCCAATAATAGGATCTTCTTCATAGGATGACTACAAGGACCTGTGGAGCGACTGGCTTAGTGCTCAGCATGTTCTAGGCACTAAAGAGCTGTGGAAACACAACTCATGCTCTAAAAGAGTTTGCAATCAGTCAGGAGTAGAGGCAGGTGCTAAGCTAAGCATATAAATAATAATGATTCGATGTACATTTTTGATCACCTCATACACACCAAGGGCTATAACAGAATGTGGTATGTATTAAGAAAGAAAGCACCATGGAGTCACATGTGGGTGGGGCATGATAAATGTCTTCATGGTAGAGGCAGCCTCTGCCCTGGACTTTAGTGAGCGGTTAGGATTGAAATAGGCAGATGGATTTATTCAGTCGATATTATACTCATCATTAAATCTCACTTCAAATTTCATCTCCATAAAGATACCCCTTACACTTTACTTTAGTCGTACCCTTTCCACATCACTTGTCTGCACCTACTGGCATTCTAATTTACTTTGCTTAATTTAAAGTTCATAATCTGCAAGTCTGTCTTACACACTGTCTTCCACACACTTCCCTAAAGTCAAGGAAATCATTGCTAGTATGCATTTCTAAGACCCCACAGTGCAATGCCTACAGCATTTACACGTGGAACATTGGGGCTGCAGTTCAAAAGTCTCAGATTCATTCATTCATTCATCCAACAAACACTGATGACTATAATTTGTTAGGCACTGTGCTGGCACTGTAGGGTTATAGAGATAGGGTGTTCACCATCAAGAATTCACAATCTATGGAGCAGGAAGATTATCACAATTCCATGTGATGGGCCCAAAAGAACAAAGTGTTTGCAAATACAAGTGAAAATTTTCCACTAACTTTCACAGAGGACTTAGTGTACACTGGATACAGTGCTGAGAGCTCACATGCCTATTCCATGCAATCTTCTTATGAGCTCTCATAAGTTAGGTGCTTTTTATCATCCCCATTTTACAGGTGAGAAAGCCGAAGCATAAAGAGATTAAATAACTTCCCCAAAGTGACAAAAATAGAATTCAAATCCAGGCCTGACTTCTGGAGTCCATGTTTTTAAATTACTTTATTGTCTCCCAAGCCAATGAAAAGAGCCTATCTAATGAGTACTCTAATTCATGGAGAAGAATCCAGCATATAACTGCCAAGTCTACCAGTCTTTGCTGAAAACAGCTATCCACAAGACATGATGCTAGGATGGTGGGGGGCACAACCATAAACCAAACTGTTCCTGCCCTCAGGGAGCTCACAGTCTACTGAGGGGTGTAATACATACAAACCAATACATATAATCCAAAGAATACTATGACAGGCTTATAATCAAGCACAAGGTCCAGAGAAAGAAAAAATTACATCTGACTGGGGAATACTAGTGGGATTCTTGCTGAAAGAAGCATTTGGCCTGGATCATTAGGGATGAATAAGCTTTAGAGAAATGTAGGTGAGGAGGTACAATGAAGGTCACGAGGTTTAACAGCATTTGGCATGATAGATCTAACCAGGGTTTTTAATTGATTGTCATCATAACAGGAAAGTAATGAACTGTGACTCCTTTAAGAAAAAATAAAATAGCTTAAAGCATTGGGCCAAAAGTAAAAGCAACAAAAGTAGAAATTGATAAATTGGACTACATCAGAATTAAAAACTTCTGTGCATCAAAGGACACAATCAATAGAGTGAGAACATAAACCACAGAATGGGAAAAAAGTATTTGCAAAATGTATATCTAACAAGGGATTAAAATCCAAAATGTACCAAAAAACTCCAAAAACTCAACAGCAAAAGAAAGCTTCAAACAATCCAAATAAAAAGTGTGTAAAAGATTTGAAAAAGACATTTCTCCAAAGAAGGTACACGAACAGCCAACAAGCTACATGAATAGATGCTTAACATCACTAATCATTAGGGAAATGCAGATCAAAAGCATAATAACACTTCACTCCCAGTAGGATGGCTACTATTTAAAATTTTTTTTGAAATTTTAAAAACAGAAAATAACAAGTTTTGGCAAGGATGTGGAAAAACTGGAACCCTGTGTACTGCTAATGTGTATGTAAAATTGTGCAGCCATTATGGAAAACAGTATGGTGATTCCTCAAAAAATTAAAAATAGAATTATCATATGATCCAGCAATTACACTTCTGTTTATGTCCAGAAGAACTGAAAACAGGATCTTGAGGACATAGCTGTACACTCCTGATATAGCAACACTATTCACAACAGCCAATAGATGAAAATAATCCAAGTGTCCATAGATGGATGAACACATAGACAAAATGTGATATACACACAATGGAATATTATCCAGTCTTAGAAAGGAAGGAAATTTGGACACATACAACAACATGGCTAAACTTCAAGGACATTAAGTTAAATGAAATAGTATATGATTGCATTCATATGAGGTATCCAGAATAGTCAAATTCATAGATACACAAAGTAGAATTGTGATTTCCAGGGGTTAAGAATAAAGGGTACTGGGGGAATTATTGTTTTAAGAGTACATAATTTCATTTTTTCAAGATGAAAAGAGTACTGGAGATTGGTTGCATCACAATGTGAATGTACTTAACACTACTTAACTATACATAATTAAAGATAAATAAAATTGTAATTTTTATGTTATATATATTTTACCACAATTAATTTTTTTATTTTTTTATTTAAAAAAGGTAAAGCAATCTTAGTTTAAATTAACAAAAGTAGTGTCCAGATAGGAAGGAAATAGAACTCTGCCCTGCACTGCTCAGTCCATACATCATGAGAGGCAGAACAACATGGACGTCTTCCAGAGGAGTATGAAGAGGACTTCTCTCCTCAGAAGACTTAAAGGATGTTAAAAATTTGCAGGTATCTGAAGATGGTCCCATAGAATAAGGAGCGATTCTACATCGCTTGAGAGTAGGACTAGAGCCAATAGGCACAAGTCAAAAGGAAGGCAATTTTACCCAATTTAAAGAGAAATATCCTTACATTTAAAATAGAGTCCATGCTTTAGGAGGTAGTGATCTTCTCATCACCAGCCCTGCCTAAGAGTCTGTGTGACCATCAGTCAGGGTCACTGCAGAAGCACTTCTGGAGTAGATGAATCTTGAGTTGGATGATTTCTAAGTTGAACTAGATGATCCAACTCTAAGCTCCTTTTTTGTAAGGGTGTCACATAACCCACATAAGCCAGAAATCTCTGCCTTGGCATCCTTGCCAAATGGTTTCCCACACTCTGTCACAACCTGGTTAAAAAAAAAAAAAAAACAGTAAAACTCTGAGATATTTTCACTCATGTGTCTTACTCCCACCTATGATGTAGCTGGATGAGGTAGAGGTGAGTCAGATGAGAAATGAAAGAAGTCACACCTCACATTTAGTCCTTCCATGTGTCTGAGCAGAGTATCCAGGAGCTTGTGAACCGCACCACAGTGGCTCTCTTGGGTATGACCAGTGGTCCATGCAGTCACTGCTTATACACTCTCTGTGGAAAAGGTGGAGTGAGAGAACAGTGTCCACACACATTAGGATGACAGTTCACAAGCAGCTCATTGTGCTTTCGCTTCTGTAAATTCATCCAGGCTCTTCTAGAAGAAATCTGCCCTCCCAACCCTATCAACCTCATTAGAGAATTAATCCCACATACGTATAAACCATAATGTCTTAATTCTTCTCTTCATTTGACTTTGAAGTTCAAAGAAGTGGTCCACTTTTTTAGAAAATTTCCTCCAAAGAAAGGTAGGACTTTCCAGATGACCAGGAGCCACATTCTGGAGATATAAGAGGAAAGAGCTTGAAGTAAGATTCAATAAACTACCAAAGCCCTCTCCTCCTTAGAATTTATTCCTTTGAGAGAAAGCCAAAAAAAAGCCAGGAAGCCAAAGAGCCATTGCCCCACAGGAATTAGTAAGAGTTTTCACCATAAATGATTAAATAAAACCGGATAAAGAAACAAACAGGAAATCAGAGTAAGGAAAGGAGTCAGACTCCTTGTCCTACTGGGTCTCCACCAGTTCAGAATATCTTGCCCATTGATAAGTAAATTTTATTTGTTCATTTGTTTATTCATTTATTCATTCATCAACAAATAGTGAGTGCCTACTATGTTCAAGAACCACCTAGGTACCAGGGACACAGCAGTTTTGAATATCAGATAGAAAAAAATATACAAAAAAATAGTGGTCTTCATTGAATTTCAATTGGAAATAAATAAATACATATTACATCAGATAATGACAAGTGCTACAGGGAAGAAGCAGTGGAAGAAGATAAGGAATGTTGAGGGTCATGATTTTAAATAAAGTGGTCAGGAAGGGTTTCCTGAGAAAGTAACATCAGAGCAAAGACTTAAGAAGAAGAGAACAAAGTAAATGAACACCTGGAGAAGAGCAGTCCAGGCCCAGGGAAGAGCAGCTATAAAAGCTCTAAGACAGCAGCATGCCAGGTGAGTTTAGGAACAGCAAAGAGACAAGCGGATACAAAATGAGTAAGGGGTGAGTAGCAGGAAATGAAATCTGAGAAGTGACTCTGCATTCCCACTAATCATGCAGGTCTGGTAGGCTTAAGGATTTCAGATTTTCCTCAGAGCAACCTGGAGAGCCATCAGATGGTTTTGGCCTCAATCCTTTCTTACTTCCTGCACACACCTAGGATTTGCCCTTATGTGTTTGGGGCCCACAGATCTGAACTGGATGATACTGACCCAAACAGCATCCTATGCCTGTGCAGACTGTCATCTGACTCTTTGTCCCTGCACAAAGTTCCAAAAGTCCTGTCACCTGGGAGCAACAGCCTCAGGGATGCTGAGGTTAACCAGCATGATCCCACAAAAGATGTTGGCTGCCTACTAATCACAAAAGCCCACTAAACCCCCTTCCAGGGAGTCAGAAAAGAAACAAAACAGTTTCTGTCTCTAAGGAGTTTATACTCCAGTTAGAAAATTAAACGAATGCACACATGCATGCACACACACACATAGGCTTTGCTTGTAGCGCAACTTATACACAAGTGTAAAATTTTATACCACATATATAGCATTCCTGTAATCTCACACACAAATCTTACATGAACTCTTCAAAGTAGTTAAATTACGGATACCTTTCAGGTAAAAAAAAAAAAAAAAAAAAAAAAAAAAAAAAAACTGGTGAGCTCTAATGACTTCCCCCAAAAGTTTCAGTTAATTAACTTGTAGCAGAGCCAGGATTTGAACCCAGATCTTCAGAGTCCAAGTTCAGGGCTCCAGGCATTGCCCCAGAGCTGGGCCAGCTCTGAAGAACCACTAAATGTGTGAGAGACTACCTAAAGAGGAGTCCTCAGAATCTGGCAAAAAAAAATTTTTTTAAGATTTTATTTATTTATTTGACACAGAGAGAGAGAGAGAGAGAGAGAGAGATCACAAGTAGGCAGAGAGGCGGGCGGGNCTCCCTGCTCAGCAGGGAGCCCGATGTGGGCCTCGATCCCAGGACCCTGAGATCATGACCTGAGCCAAAAGCAGAGGCTTTAACCCACTGAGCCACCCAGGCGCCCAGAATCTGGCAAAATTAATCAGATCTTTGGAGGAGGAGCTTTGAGCCAAGTCTTATACATGGAATGGAAGTGGACTGGTATCCTGGCAAAAGGCAGGAATCTGGCTATCTAGAGAAGTTTGAGCAGAGATACGGAGGGCCATCTCCCAAGTTAATGCAAGAAATAGCCAACAAATTGGGTGCTTGTGGGAAAGGGTCATTTCAGGAAGCGACTGAAGACTCTGTAAAAGAAGGTGTTCACTCCTTTCTTCCAGGCCTTTCACGTCTTTAGCATGCATGATCCCTTCTCTCCAGGCTCTCCTTCTCCTAAGAAAACTTGGGCTCCTTCACAAACTGGTCCTCCCCTTCTGTCTCCTCCCACTCCTCTTTCTGTATGTTAAATGCTTCTCTACCTTGGCTGCCACTTCATCATCTAGCAAGTTCTTAAAAAAAGCAGGGGGCATCTGGGTCCCATTCCCAGAATTTTTAATGTTACTGTGATGTGACCCAAGCTATCTGGATTGTTAGAGTCCCCCCCACCCCTGCCATGGTTCTAATGCATAGCCCAGGTGAGAACCACTGTGCCACACACATATACACATGCACACACACACACACACACACACACACACACACACACACACCCCACACACACAGCCCACTCAATCTCATCTCTTCTTGAGTCTACAGCCATCTCATTCCTGCCGATGGTTTCCAAATCCCTGTTTCCAGCCCAGACTTCACTCTTGGCTTCCAGACCTAGGTGTCCTATTGCCTCTAGGGCCTCCTTATCTGGTGTCCCACAGGCACTCAACATGCTCAAGTGGGTATCTTTTTCTCATGTCCCTCTACCAGCTATCTATCTGTCCGGGAGCTCCAGAAAAACCCAGACTTCCTCCTGATTCCTTCCTCTCCCTTGTCTTCTATATCAAATACATCAGCATGCTTTATGGGTTTCTACTTCTTAAAACCTGAATTCAAATAGTTTTCTCCAGCCCAACTGTAAATACCTTAGTTTAAGCCTTTATTTCTCAACTATTTCATTGCAATGGATACCTAAGTAACTTTGCTGTCTCCTATCCAGCCTTCCCTCAATTCATTCTCAGTGTTTCTGCCAGAGTGACCACTTCAAAATGCAAACCTGAGTATGTCATCAAGTCCTCTCCTGTCTTAAATCCTATAATGGCTCTCCGTAGTTTATAGGATAAAGTCTGAATTCTTTACCTTTGCCCACAAAATCCTTCATGATCTTTCCTGCTTAGCTTTCCTACCCTCACCTGTTATCCCTCCCTATCTCACACCCTACCCTCAACTTGTCCCACAGGATTCTGTACAAGCCCCACCTTCCCTAAGCTGCCCTCCTTGAGCCCACTGTCTGGGTGATGTGCCCCATCCATGTACTCCCACAACACTCTCTACCATAGCTTTTATTTCCTGGATTAAAATAATGGGTTGACCTGCATGACTCCCTGACCACACTGTAATCTCCTCAAGGGCTGCGACCAGGTATTATTCCTCTTTGTATCCCCAGTTTTTCACACATCACAAGTGTTTAATTAAGGTTTGTTGAATAAACGAATGAATGAATGAATGATGGATGGGGAAGGCCAGCTGGCAAAGAGAGTTGAACAACTGACTGTTAATTGTATATTTAGCAATAGGTAGTCACTGTAAGATTCTTAATCAGAAAAGTAGCATAATAAAAATAGTACTTGAGGAAGGAAATTTTGATAATAGATTATATGGTATGGACTGGACACTAGATAGTGGGATGTTGGGCAAATCACTAAGCTTTATGAGCAGCAACTTCTCCATCTAAAAAAATTGGAATATTATTACCTGTGGTACCTGTTTCATAAGGCTGTTGCAAGAATAAAATAAAATAAAATTTGTAATAACTTTCTGAAACCATAAATCACTATACGAATGTAATAAATTAAGATTATGTGAATAACAAGAAATGTAGCCACCAAAGAACTTTTAGTAAAATCCAAGCAGCAGGGCATAGTGGCAAAGACAATGGACTGAATGGGACAACATCAGACTAAAAAGCTTCTGCACACTGAATGAAAAAATCAGCAAAACGCAAAGGCGACCTACTGGATGAGAGAAGATATTTGCCAATCATACATCCAATAAGGGGTTAATATCCAAGATGCATAAAGAACATACAACTCAATAACAGATAAAATCTGATTTAAAAATGGACAAAGAATTTGACATTTTTTCAAAAAAGATATACAGGGCGCCTGGGTGGCTCAGTGGATTAAAGCCGCTGCCTTCGGCTCAGGTCATGATCCCAGGGTCCTGGGATCGAGGCCCACATCGGGCTCTCTGCTCAGCAGGGAGCCTGCTTCCTCCTCTCCCTGTCTCTCTGCCTGCCTCTCTGCCTACTTGTAATCTCTCTCTGTGTGTCAAATGAATAAATAAAATCTTTAAAAAATAAATAAATAAAAAATAAAAGATATACAGATGGCCAACAGGCAAATGAAAAGATGCTCAACGTCACTCATGATCAGGGAAATGCAAATCAAAACCACAATGAGATATCACCTTGCACATGTTGGAATGGCTAGTATCAAAAAGACAGGAAGTAAGTGTTGATAAGGATATAAAGAAAAGAGAACCCTCATGAACTTGTTGGTGGGAATGTAAATTGGTATAGTCACCACAGAAAAGAATATAGAGGTTCTTCAAAAACTTAAAAATAGAGTTACCATATGATCCAGCAAACCCACTACTGGATATCTATCTAAAGAAAACAAAAACATTAAATTGAAAAGATATCTACACCCCTACATTCACTGCAGCATTACTTACAATAACCAAGACATGGAAACAGCCTAGTATTCATCAGTGGATGAATGGATGAAGAGAATATTGTATATATGCATATGCATATATATGTAAATATATGCTCACTTTATTTATATATGTTTGTTTATTTAATTTATACACACACACACCAGAATACTACTCAGCCATAAAAAAAGAATGAGTAAAAAATGAGATCTTGCCATTGGAGACAACATGGACAGACCTAGACGGTATTATACTAAGTGAAATAAGTCAAAGACAAATACTTCATGATTTCACTGATATGTGGACTCTAAAAGGCAAAATAAAACAAAACCCAGCCTCACAGATACAGGGAACAAATTGGTGGCTGTCTAAGTGGCAAGGGATTTGTGGGGGGGTGTTGCAGAATGGGTTAGAAGGATCCAGAAGTACAAACTTCCAGTTATAAAATAAATAAGTCACGGGGAGGTAATATACAGCTTGGGAAATATAGTCAATAATGTTCTATTAACTTTGGAAGGTGACAGTAACCATACTTACTGTGGTGATCATTTTCCAATGAATACAAATATCAAATCACTATGTTGTACACCTGAAACTAATATAACTTTGTATGTCAATTACACCTCAATTAAAATTTTTAAAAAGAATGTGGGCTGAATGTCATGTGACCTTGGGCAGGTCACTTGGCCTCTCTATGCCTCATTTTCGTCATCTGCCAAATACGAATACCATACTCATAGGTTTATTATGTTATTTTTATATCTAATATAGAGCATGACAAATGGAAGGCATTCAATAAATTATAGTTTCTCTTCCCTCCTGAGCAACCACTCTGCACTTAACACTGTGAGATAGGATCCTAAGCCTCTGACACAGGGACAAGAGCCCAGAGAAAAAGAGGGTAAGTGGAGAGCTGTACTTACTGAGACTTGTACTAGTACTTAAGTAGAACAAGAGATGGGGAACTCTTCGCAACCAAGTGAGAACCACAAGGAAATAATGGGTTAAATGATGCCTTAGATAAATGAATTACGTCAAAGATAAATTATGGATGGGAGGAGGCAACAAAATAGCTCTAGAACTGGGTTTCCAAGCAAGCAAGTTCATGGGAGGTAATAGGCTAGATGGCGTGGGGTCTGGGAGTGAGGTCAGGAGAGAAGAATCCCTCCCTCACATTGTCCTTCTCCATTGTGCTCATGAGTTACTCTGCAGCCTCAGGCAAGTCCATCCCACCTCTGCCTCCATCTCATCCTCAGGAAAATGGGCATCATAACAATATACACACAGCAGAACACTAAAATAGTTCAGGTTCCTGAGAGCAAAAAGCCTCTGAGATGCCAGATCCTGATGATAAGAGATAAAGAATAGTCTAAGACACCCGTCCTAGATGTCCCAGGCACATAATAAGAAAAGGCCAATGGCAGGACAAATGTCCAGCAAACATGTCTCAATTTCAGCAAGTGGGTTTTTTTGGCAATTTTCATAAAGGGATTTTGTCAGAATGCTGACACATAATAGGAAAAAGATTTAATGCAGAAATAGAAAATAATCAGACTGAACACCCCAAGTCACAGAAGATGACTATCAACAGATAGATAAAGGACAAAGATAAAGGACAGAGAGGAGGATAGATAAAGGACAAAGAGGCAAATCTCCCAAGTCACTGTGCTTTTAAGGAGATTGACACTTTGTGAAAGAAAGAGTCTGTGAAGGCCCATAAGCCGCTCCATGTGCAGGCATCTCTTCCTGACCTCATTTCTCTCTTCTGGGATCTGACCTCCGGGGTCCTCCCAGTATTTTGCATTTACATGTCAAGGGAAGGAAAAAAAAATGGAGATCCTTAAAAAATTATCTTCTTGCTTTTTTCCTCTAGGCTCAAAGCTTATATGATCTCATTTCTTCTATCACCCCTATCCCCAAGAGGGAGGGAGGAAGCAGGAGTCATTATCTTAATTTCATACATAGACACTCAGGACCTGGTGAGTTTAAGTGACTCACCTAAGGTCATAGAGAATACCAATGTCTAAGCTGGACCCACAGCAGGAACCCTGCCCCCACCCTGCCAGCTCCCAATTTACCACGTGGCTAGCCAGAAGCCATTTAAAAATTAACTGTTCCTTAAAAAGATACATTCTTACCCCCTGACACTACCATATACCAAAACTATCTAAATACACAGTTCTGGGAGGAAATTTGGTGAGGATAACAGAAGGCCATTCTTATTATGTTGAAAAATTATTGGTACAAATGATTTCGAAATGTTGTTCATCCTATAGTAAAACTTGCATTATCTGTACTCCAAAGACATGTAAAATAAGTTATGTCCAAATACATACCCCATAATCAATACTCATATAATGAGCCAGAGCAAAAATGAAAAGTTCAGTTCAGGAGATGTGTGGTTCATCTCCTGGCCTTGCGTGCAAGCTCATGCCTAGAAGGTTTGTGCAGTAAGGACGATCTTTTCACCTATGCTTCCCATGAGAATTATGAGGGGAGCATTTTCTCCCCTCCCATGACTCCACAGAGCACAGTGAAGTCCCATAAAGAGCCACAGAAAGAAGGAAGGGGTTTGCGTACCACCTGAGTGGCATATGCCTGAGAATCTCAGCTTGAATTTCCTCAGGGGTTTTCCATGGAATGTCACTTTCAGAAGACAGAGCAAAGGAAAAAACAGAACCAGTGGTCTTTGACCATATATGGTTTAAGCTAGAGTCTCCCTTTGGAAACTCACAACACACAGAGGTTTTGAGAAGTCCTTCTGTACAAGAATAATAAATAATGTGTTTCAATTTGTTTAACCCTGAGTTCCCAATTAATGTTAATTTTAAAGCCCTGAAGTACCTGGTTTCACTGTTTTAACTAGAGACCCTTTATGGAGAATGAGGGGATTTTGTAATGTGATTTCCAAACAAAAGAGAGCTATCTCGTGATTCTCATGTGGCCAGTAATTAGAATGATCAGAACCACCCTTTACCCGGGCCCCTCTCCAAATGCCAGGAACTTGAAATCACTCATTCAAGACCAACCCCTTTTTTTGGAATGTAGAGGAAACTTTAGTACATAAAAAAAGGGAGAACCACAGAAGGGGAATAGGAATGACTGAGCTTTTCTATTTTTGATTCATCAGTTCTGGACCCCAAAACCAAAATTCATACCGGAAGACAAATTTCAAACAATGCTTCTTACTACCTCCCAGACCCCCAAGGTATTATTTCATTAGCTATAAATTTCCCAGATTCCCACATCAATGGATTGGCCCAAAGGAACAGACCACATCTGGCCAAGCAAGCAAGTCAGAACACAAGCTCAGCTGCTGGGTGACCTCTGGCAAAAACCTTAACCTCTCCATGGCCCTGTTTCCACATCCAGAAAACAGAGGCAGCAACCCTTCTGTCAGGCTAGGCTGGACGGGGAACAACTAATAAAAAGAAGGTCATGAAACACTTGGCAATGCATTCAGTGTCCTGTAAAATCGTAATGATTATAATCAAGCTGTGGCTAGAAGTCTGCAAGATCCGCACATGACATTCACCCGTCACTGTGCTGGTATCTGATAACAGGACACTCTCAGCCTCAGTGCATCAGCTGTACAAACTGGTCTAGGCTGACTCTGGTTTCTTCACACAAAGTTGTCAGGGGAAAAACATCACAGAAGTCAAGTTGTCTTGGTCTAATCACCACCATGTCTCGTGAGAATCAAAATCCTCACAGACTACCCACAAAAACCATGAACTTCTGTGTACTTGTGGCTGAGTGAACAGCCTTTGTGAAACTGATTCCTGCTACAGAGGGCTGCCCCACTACCCAGCACGTGTTTGTTCTACAAATATGGTGATGGGGAGCGGGGGTGGGGGGGGCCAAGAGCATTAGCTGACCATGATGGGGAGTTGTAAAGGGAAGATCCGGTACTTTCCACATCGAAATGCTATCACCTCCACATAGGCAGCAAAAAATTAAAGGAGTAGTACTGAAGATGGTAAAAAGCATGGGTTTTAGATTCAGATAGATCTGGATTAAAATCCAGCCTTGCCACTCGCTGGCTCTTCAACCCTAGAGAAGGCACTTCATATCTCCAACTCTCGGTCTCCCCACCTACAAAATGAGTCTAAGAATGCTCACCAGACAAGACCAGTTGAGAATGAGAGACAACAGCTACTATCATGTCTGGCTCACAGTGATGATGATGATGGTGGTGATGGTAATGGTGATGATCACAGAAACACAAAAAAACTCTTCACCACCGTGCCACATAGGCCAAACTCCCTCCACCAAACTGGAGATGTAGGACAGAGGTATCTTCTCATCCATCTTTCCATTCTCAGTACCTGGCCCAGTGCTCAGTAAATTTGGTTAGACTTAACTGATTATTTGATGCTGAGTACAGAGGATCAAGCTGAAACATGGCAGATGCTTGGATTAGAAAGATGAGGCCTCCTCCAAGAGCCACTGTCTAAATATGGGCAAAGCCAGTCCACTTAGCCCTGCCTAGGCTGGGGCCCCAGGCAATTTCCTCATTGCTGCAAATTCTGCTTAGTCAAGTCCTCATCTGAATAATAATAGCAGAGGAAGCTCAAACTGGCTCAGGTGATACTCTCGGAACTGCTTTTAAATTACAGATAAGAAATTAGCCCCTTGGTGAATATAATTTCTTTCTTCCAACCTTTTCTTCAACCCTCCAAAAGAAACCACTGACTGAGCCAGTATAGAAAGAACTAGGATATTAATTTTACTGTCACTACTCTTACCCTCCCCATCCTCATTTCCTCACATCCTGGACAATCCAGCCACCGATTTCACACTTAAAAAATAAAATTATGCCCTTCCTCCTATCTCATGGTTCATCATAACTTCTCTCACGTGCTCCTCTACCTCCTAATCTCCTAAAGTCCTAAAAAGTGACTTCTAAATAGGGAAACAAACCGTAAGAAACTCTTAACTCTAGGAAATAAACTGAGGGTCACTGGAGGAGAGGTGGGGAGGGGGAGGGGTTACTGGGTTGTGGGCATTAAGGAGGGCTTGTGATGTGATGAGCACTGGGTGTTATATGCAACTGAAGAATCACTAAATTCTACCTCTGAAACTAATACACTCTATGCTAATTAAATTGAATTTAAATAAAATAAATAATTTTTTTAAAGTGACTTCTTCTAAACTCTTCTAGGTCTATTTTCTGATCATGGCACCTACATATGGTCTTGTGTATGACACATAAATGCAATTCATTCATTCTTTCAACAACAAATATTTCCTGAGTGCCTGCTCTGTAACAGGCACTGGGAATCAACAGCAAACAAAACAGATATGGAACCTGCTTTCATGGAACCTATATTATTATACTGTATTCAATTCCTTCCTAAATGAATGGATGGATGGTTGAAACCAACATCCCTTCTGTAAGGCCAGACCATGATAGGAACAAGTAGACATAGTCCTTTATCAAAGAGTGATAAACTCTCCAGTAGTCTGACTGGTCAGCTTTATTTTTCAAAATAGACTTTGCCTGTTCCTACTCCCCAGCTTCTCACACACTGCCTAGAATGCCTATCCATTCCACTTGGCCCACCTGAAATCCATTCATCTTTTTTTTTAATATTCATTTTATTTATTTTGGAGAGAGAGAGAGAGCAGGGGAAAGGGTAGAGAAAAGAGTCCCAAGCAGACTCCACACAGAGCGCAGAGCCAGAGATGGGGCTCACTCCCATCACCCTGAGATCTTGACCTGAGCCGAAGAGCCATGAGTCAGCCGTTTAAATGACTGAGCCACCCAGGGGCCCCTGAAATCCACTCATCTTATCCAGAACAAGCACCTTCTCCTCCCGGAAGCCCTCCCAAACTGCTTTAGCCAGCAGCGATGACTTCCTTTTGTAACCCGAAGAGCATGTTTGAATTATAACCAGACTTCACAATTATATCACACTCTCTGAATGCCCAGAATGGTGTCTTCTTTTCACCTAGTGCAGTGCTTTCCATTTAACAGGTTTTTAGTGAAAGCTTCTGATTAGCTGAGGAACAAGCTACTATGGACATTCATGGGAAGAGTAAGGTTATACAAGCACTATTTCAGAGCTTGCAATCAGAGAATTTCAAAGAGTTTTGCATCTTGTAAAGCGTGACAAAATGACCCCCAAATCTGATTTTGAAATATATTGGCACTGAAAGGAGGGATTACATAAATGTCAGAAAAACTGACTTTGCTCTATGAGAAGTTGCAATCATTCCCCATTTGTAACACCCATACAGGATATGGTTTACTTTAAAGACTCAACTTTTGCTGCTGAAAGCACTTTTTCTTGTAATTTGGGAAATGCTTTCAAATGATGGGGTTATAGATGAGCCATTAATGATGTACTCTCTGACCAGAGCTGACAGCAAGCCAACTGAGAGCCCAGAGCCAGGTGGGGTTGGTTAGACACCTAGAAAAGCAACATCCACAGCACTCTTCATCTGCAGATAAGGAAAAGCTTCAAAGAACTTTCTGAAAAGTTCCAATTACACATCTGACAGAATTGCTAAAAGGCTAAAATGAATCCTTAGTGTGCAACCACTTTAGTGAGCTTTAAGGTTCAAATATTTTAAGGTCTTTCATTTCATTGCATGTAAAATATATTCCCAAGTACCCTGCCAGATGCAATACCAGTGAGTAAATAAGACGTATTCTTGCTTCTAGAAGCATTGACTCCTAGAAACTCATCCGTTCTGCTCTTTTACATCTTAGAATAAAATGTTTATTTTCCCCATCTCATATTCTGCTAGCTACCTTCTCTGTTTCATATCTTTTCTCTTGGAATTAAACTTTTGTTTTTAGGATTTAATGTATTTAATTCTTGAAGAGAATTCAAGTTAAACAGTTGAAGAGTTAAAAAGACACTTTTGTATCTCTCTCCCTACAGGTAACCAGTTACTAGTTTTTATGTGTGTGTTCTTACAAAAGACTTTTTTGTGTATACAAGCAAGTACTTACACATAGCCTTATTTTTGGAATTAACATGTCCCACTCCAAATCATCAGGGAGCAGGGTGGAGCCACCAGTGGTGAGAGTTGCCGTGTCTGGCACCATGACTGGCACAGAACAGGGACTTAATGCATGTGGGCCAGAGAGACATCTACAGGAGGACAGAATGGAGAAATACATAGCCTGTCTTCTGCGTCTCTAGAAATGCTAGGAGCTCAATCAGATCCTCATTTGAGCCAAACGGACAAGAAACTTGACCAGTGAGAAGAGAAAAGAGCAAAGGAAGGCAACTGAAAGAAGGTTGCTGGAGGGGGGCAGAGGCTGACCAAGGAAGCATGTGCCCCTCTTCAGGGGAAGGGTCCAAATGAAAACCATGAAAAATTCTGAACATTGGCTCCCTCCTTGTTCCACTTCCATTCTTACTTCAGGGATGGGGAGGGATTCAAGGTGCTGAAACACCTTAGAGCGGGGCTTAATAGCTGTGTCATGACATAGGTGACTATTGGATGTCTAGGCCTAGAGAAAGCATTCCAAATCAGACTTCAGTGTGCCTGCCTGTGCTGACAGCGCTCTTTTCCACCTTTGGGAGGCTGTGACTTTTATCCCACAACACAAACTTCTATATGTGTAAAGCCACAGCTCTCAATCTCCTTTATGTTATGCCTTACTGTCAGAAGTAAAACCTCACTAAAATAAATAATTAAATAATTAATTAAAAAAATTTTTTTTAGTTCTTTAGATACACATCCTCATAGCTCATCCAAAGAGTGACTTACCATTGTGCTAGGAGCAGGTCTAAGTCCAATAGAGAATGTCACACAGTACCTTGACCCCTGAAGACCCACGGCCCTTCTTTCATATAGCGGCTGCGAGCTTTCTATAATACACATCATAAAGACTCCACCGCCCAACGAAAGATGCCAGCTTCCTTCATTCAGAATATTCATCAAATTATGAAAATTAAATTCATTTTTCCCATTCAATGTGTCTTTTGATAAATCCCAACACCCTATGAAATTGAGGAGCTGCTGATTAGGATATACATTACAGAACAGAGAAAACAAATCACTTGAAATCTATGACCAGTTTAATGACAAAGAAAGCCAGGGGCCCTGTGCTATTCTGGGTGAGAGCAGGAGTGAGCAGAAGGTAGAGATGCCCTCCCTGGGCACCCATGACCCGTCACCCTACATGGCATGAGGTAAGATGAAAGCATCTGCTGACTCTCAGAGGTATAATTACTACCAGGGTGGGGATATAATTAAAGTAAGAATAATTTACCTTAAAGAAGATAAAAATTAAGAATTATTAACAATCATAATAATTAGTCCTCTTATATCTAAGAATCACAAATGCTTTACAAGCTGTAATTACCACAGCTCCCTCTGAGGAAGGGCTTCATATCTTACAGCTCCTAACTTAACAGAGGGGTGAAGTGATGGGCAGGCGGGAAGGCAGAGAGGGGTGGAGTAATGTTTCTTCCATCATCTGCCCCATACATGGCAAAACTAGAAAGAGGCCCCAGAAGGGCTGACTCCCATTACGATGTGTGCCCTCCTCCCTAAACCCACAGAAATCCATCCCAGATCAAGCAACTCATCTCTTTCCTGCTGGCCATTTAAACTGCTACAATGTGATAAAATTATATCACCAAGATTCTACTAAACGCCTAGTCAAAGTAAAAGATACAGCATTGCCTTCAAGGAACTTAAAACCTAACTGAGAAGACAAAACAAGCTCTCATTAAATTAGAGAAAAAATGTGGAAAATACACATTAACGAGTGCTGGTTGTGTGATGCTGACTATGCATGCTGTGTAATTTTTTTTATTTGCAAGGTCATTATATGCAAAGGTCAAGGAAGGTTTTGGGAGAGATAGAACTTGTACAGGGCCTTGGAGAAAATATATTAGGTCTTAGACTGTCAGAGATGGGGTCCCACTGGTGGATCAGTGAATAAGAAGAAACAATAGGAAAACTTGAAAGGTTTAACACATAATTTTAAGAAAAAAGTCTTCATTAGAGAGATGTTGAGAGAACTTACCAAACTTATTTTTTAAGCCATCTCAAATCACCCTATTTGGGAGCACCTGAGTGGCTCAGTCAGTTAAGCAATGGACTCTTGGTTTCAGATCAGGTCATAACCTCATGGGTCATAGGATGGAGCCCCATGTGGTGCTCCACACTCAGTGGGGAGTCTGCTTGAGGATTCTCTCCCTCTGCCCCACCCCCCATAGGCACTCTCTCTCACGTACTCTCTCTCTTTTTCTAAAATAAATAAATGAATCTTTAAAAAGCTAATAAATAAATAAATAAAATAAAATTACCCTACTTGGACATTTTCCCAGAGTTCCGCATTGTGGCTCATATTGTGTTCTGGAGAAGCTCATTAGGCTGACAATCACACAGCTACCTTCTCTCCTTCACCTAAATTTTCACTTTGGTGGTTTTCCAGTAAAGCCAAGACAGGGCTGGTCCTGGTAGAATGCCCAGAATGTCAAATCTATTATTTACTTTTTCAGGGTTCTGACAACAGAAAATGGGACATGAGGCTTTGACTAGGATATAGGCAGGGAAAACCTAATACTTCCTTAGTTCTGTTAATCCAGCAGAGCTCTACCCTGAGAGATTTCAGCATGGACAAGGCTTCAGGATTGACATAATATTAAAGCATCTGAGTGATATAAATTTTATTTTCTCTTTTCAATTCCTCTGTAATGAAGAGCCCAAGTCTCAAAGCCAAGTAACAGTATAATACTGTAACTGTGCTCTGGACCCAGCAGAATTAACCCTTAATAAAGAAGGACCATTCTTACAGAATGGAGCAGGGACAGTTGGGTCCTTCCTGGGCCAGTCAGTATAGTTAGTATTCTCTGACCTCTCAGTGCCTCAGTCTCCAGTCTTATAAAAGAAAAATAATGAGATTTTCTACCTATTTAAAAAGAATGGGGATCCTCAGATTATTCTTTTTTTGATGAACTATGATGAGTGAACACTGCTATATTTTAAGGATTCCATGTTGGTCTTAAAAAAAATAGACTGAACCAATATGTTAGGACTTGATAATTTTCTACATTCTTTGGCCAACCTTTTAAGGAGCTAGAAAACAATAAAAATTATTTCCCTGTCCGAATATTATGTCAGAAGCTTCTTTTTAAACAGGATTTTAAAATAATGATACTGTGTTGAATAGAAGAACATTATATAATAATGAGGGCCACTTCATTAGGATAATATCAAACTTGATTTTAGAATTTAGCTTTTGAATCTACTTTTAATCTTTCTGATGATGGACAAAGCGCAGCAAGAAAGATAGGC
This sequence comes from Ailurus styani, assembly GCA_002007465.1. Classification (NCBI taxonomy): domain Eukaryota; kingdom Metazoa; phylum Chordata; class Mammalia; order Carnivora; family Ailuridae; genus Ailurus; species Ailurus styani. The sequence goes on from LNAC01001689.1 coordinate 25,029, forward strand.
TAATTCTCTTAGGTTTCTATATATTTTGCCTTATGCTGTGCTGACTTTAAACAAGAGTGGGTAACAGAGCCATCACTGAATTAAAGATCAAGCTTCATTCATAATGGGGGAGGAGTTCTTCTGCTACTATGAAAGCAATTTCAGCCATTTTCTCAAGGCTATTCAGAAGCACTTTTGGGGAAAGTTTGCTCAGCCGTGATTTTAGAATGATTAATATTTTCTCTTTATTCTCATAGAACCTAGTCTCCTTTTGAGTGTTTTAACTACAGAAAGATAATGGAATCAGACAAATGCATCCCACCACCTGGGCTGAGGTTCCCAACAGATCACACACTGGTGAATGACAAGAGAATCAGACACAAAGCAGCGTTTGTCCAAGGAATTCCTGAAGGACACCCATAAAAAAGGTCATCCCTCTGTGAGAAGTAGAGGTTCTGAAATTATCTGTGGTTACATTGTACACAGTGCTCAGGAAGGTTCTACCATGATGGTTCTATCCTGGAATCCAAAGGTTAAGAGAACTATACAAATCCCTAAATAGAAAGGAAAAAAAAAAATTCCCTCTTCACTAAGTAGCTACTACATTAAGTTTGCTACCTGATCCCAAGAAATAATGGCAGTTCTAGGAAAATCCCTAGATCATAGTCTTCAGTGTTGAAGTCCTTAAGGGTGCAGAAGTGAGCCAGGCTTACAATTGTCTTCTCACCACTTATCGCTTCCACTTTCCTCTTCACCCAACTCTGGGATAGCAGCAAGTGAGGGGAGAAACAGAAGTCAACTCCATTATCATTTAGACCAATCTGCAAATAATGTACTAGTCATCAAGATTTAGGTTCTAAATCTTCACATTCCATTAAAGGGCCTTACAGAGTCTCCTCAAAATTCAGAAAACCAATAGCTGGATGTGTTTGACAAAGGAGAAGATAAAAATGCTGAAAGCCATTGAATCATTTAATAGTCTCCATAAAACTATTGTGAACCAAAGTTTCATATAGTCTGAAATGTAAGAGTGGAAGTCACTGACACCAAGGATAAAATCCAGTTCCTTACAATAAAACAGTGCTGAGATTTGCAAATGATCACTAGGGTTGAGAAAGCCCTGACAGATATAATGGGCTAGAATGACTGATTACCTTAATGTGCTTCCAGGAGAAGCAGACTCAAGTGTTCAGGTGTCATAATCATTAGTAACTTAGGCTGAGTAGGATGATTATATCTACAATAATGCATTACACCAGCTCTTTTTCTCCAGGGGCATTGATATGTTAATGAGAAAGAAATCAGCAAACTTCATTTAGATGTAATATCCTAAGAATGAAATTTTATAGATTTCATGTTCTCTTATGAACAATTAATGAAAACATATTTTAAGGTGACAAAATTGTTTACCATGGAGGCAATCCCCAATCTGTAAGAAAATCATCATTAGACCCAAAAATAAAAATACAAACTTTACCTGTGTTTTTAAAGAAAAAACTGAAAACAATTCCTTACACTCTCTCATCATCCTAGAATTGCTATGTTAATTTGTTCTCATCCTTTTATGCTAAAGTTTCTGTTTAACCCCCTTTAGAATTTATATCTTTTATAAAGTAAGTGGTTTAGAGGTTACTATTTTTTATGAAGTCAGAATTAAGATTCTGAACATTAATTTCTTTATCTCATTGATTTACTTTAATTTTAGCACTTTAAGGAAATTATAGATTCTGTCAAATAGCCTATCCATTCATGTTAGGTAGGACTAGTACCTTAACTGTCAGAAAGCAAGGTCTGTGAACCTCGTGCCAAGTAACTACGTGAGCAAATAGTGAGATAAACAAGTCCTTCGTGGAGACAGAGGTGGAGCTGGGCTTGGTTAGGAATGAATCAGGCCATCCCACAGAGTGGGTGTCTCCTTCCCAAGTTGCTCTTCAGGGCACAATTAAATCCCCTATAAAAGGCCCAGCTCCCAACTGTCCAGTACACTTGCCAGCAGTGTCAGCGAGGGCTCAACTTCCTTTGGTGAAGTGGGTAAGTCCCAGTCAATGTTCTGTACGATCATGTTCTTCTGTACAATTCATTTTCCAGCTGTAGTAGATGGTCGGGGAGTGTGGGGAAGGTCGATATGCCAGAAAGAATCAGTATCTTACAGTGATGTCAAACTTCCACTAACTCCATGCCATCTTATAGCTGAAGCCATCACTCAAATGGAAACAAGAAGAGCTCTTCTCCCAAGGCTCTGAATTCTATAAATTTGTTTGCACATCAGGTGTTGGAGGGTGTGATGTGTGACTCTGACTGGGTTCCTCTTCCTAAAAACTGCCATCTCAAAAGATCGCCAGCCCTAAGTATTCTTTCTGTCTTGGTTCTACTCAATATGGGCCATCTTCATACAGTTATGACATCTGAGGTACTGGAGTTGAGAAGTAATTAAAGAAGCCAGCCAACAACTGTATTTGCAACATATCTGGGTTAATGCAGATAACATGTACTCTGTTTTCTGCATAGTTATTACTGAATATTATAATGCCATCTTTGACAGGAAGAAGTGGTGCTTAATCTTAGAACTGGTGACTTATGACTTATTCTCATAAATGTATATTTTATAAGGTTGGAAAATAATCCACATTTCATTTTTATTTTTCTGGTTACCACCAAATGTTTTGCTGCCGCAATTAGATCTACATGGCTTCTATCCACTTTAAGATTACTTTCAAATCTTTCTTTACCTTTTGGCTTTCACCTATTCTCTTTATTCAACTTTAGGGGAAGAAACATGAGTAGCAACACATCAAATTTAAATTTCTACACTCTCACTATCTGATCCAACATATGCTAGGGAGCAGGAAGAGCAAGAAGGAAAGGATATGGATAATCTAGATTGAGTGGACAATCAAAAGCTGACCACAAGATAGTCTGAAGATAATTCCCTGGCTTGAAATTTCTCAGAATCTGTCTTCCCCTTTCTAAGTACAATATTTAAAGATAAAAAGCTTTGAAAGCCCATGTTGAAAATAACTACCCTTGTAAATTTAGAGCTCTGACTGAAACAGTATGAATGAAGCCTTCCCAAGATCAGTAACAGAGTTGTGATTCTGAATCTTACTTTATTCTTCTAGATTTACTTGAACTTGAAGGAAAAAAATGTCTCCACTTCTGAGAAGCATCTTCAATATCACTGAAATGTTCAATCAATATGCCTCACATGATTGTGATGGGGCAGCACTAAGCAAGAAAGACCTGAAGAACCTCCTCGAAAGGGAATTTGGAGATGTCCTTCGGGTAAGAAATATAAGAAGAGAAAATCTATTGATTTAGGGTTATAAAATTTCTTCTTGGGAGAGATCATAGCAAAGAATGGTGACTTATATCCATTTTGTACCATCACAGCTCTACACTACATTCTCTATTCATTTCTCTCTTTTTTTAAGATTTTATTTATTTATGAGAGAGAAAGACCATATGCACTCAAGTGCGGGGAGTGTGGGAGGGAGAGGAAGAGGGACAAGAAGACTTGTGTTGAGTGCAGAGCCCATTGAGTGCTCATTCTCACAACCCTGAGATCATGACCAGAGCAGAAACCAAGTGTCCAGTCTGGTGCTTAACTGAGCCACTTAGGTACCCCCAACCCCATTCATTTCTGAGTATTCAACTGGTATTGAGAACTAAGGAAGTTGCTAGGAACTATTTCATGTACTTGATGTCAACATCATTGTGAATGAACTGTCATGGGAAGTTATCACCAAAGGTGTCAGACCAAACTAAACTTGGAAGGAACTTAAATTTATTTCCAAATTTAAATAATTAAAATCAGCCTATTCTCTAGTAAAATGGTATTAACATGAATGTTTTGTTCTCTGTTCAAACATGCGATAAAAATCAATCAAGGGTACTGGCTAATTCAGACAGAAATGGCTGCTGTAAAACTTCATAAATGTTCATTGTATTTCTCTCTTGAGGATGAGTTCATTTTTAGTAACCAATCTCAAGAGAAGATGGATTCTTTTGATCAGCATTAAATTACAAGTTACAAAATTTTTCAACAGATGTTTTAAAATAAAGTGTTCACATTTTACATAGGGACAAGACTTGATATTGGATGTTTTTCTAATGGCTCTTAATGTCTTTTAGTGTCAGCATATCACAAAATATTCATCGTGTGTATGAGTGAAAGTTTACTACTTATAAGTAGTATATTGTACAATTTTTGTTTTCATTTTTTTATAGAGACCACATGACCCTGAGACAGTAGATCTGATCCTGGAACTTCTGGATCGCGACTGCAATGGGCTTGTAGATTTCAATGAATTCCTCCTGTTCGTTTTCAAGGTAGCTCAAGCTTGTTATTACGCTCTCAGCCAGGCTTCCGGGCTAGATGAGAAGCGGGCCAAGTGTGAGGGAAGGGAGAACCCATTACAAGATCCCTGGCAAGAAGAAGACCAAAGGAGATTTGAGCCCCAGGACAGACAATTAGAGGAACGCAGGCAGAAGAGGCAAGAACTGGAGAGGGAGCTCGCTGAGGAAGAGAAGCAGCAGCTACGGAGGCGAGAAGAGAGCCTTGAGGAGGAAGAGCATCTGCAGAGGCGCAAGGGTCGAGAGCCAGAGAAATTTTCTGACCAAGAGCAAAGGCGAGAGAGGAGGGAGCAGCGTGAGAAGGAAGAGCAGCAAAGGCTAGAGCGCCAAGAGCAATGGGAGCGAGCACACCAGAAAGAGGAGCAATTTCAACCGCAGAAGCGCGAGGAGTCGCGCTCGCAGCAGGAGCTGAGGCGCGAGCAGGAGAAACGCGAGCAAGAACTGAGACGCGAGGAGCAACGGTTGGAGCAGGAACCGAGGCGCGAGCAGGACGAAAGACGTGAGCAAGAACTAAGGCGCGAGCAGGACGAAAGACGCGAGCAAGAAGTGAGGCGCGAGGAGCAGCGCTTGGAGCGGGAGCTGAGGCTCGGGGAGAAGCTGAGGTATGAGCAGGAGGAAAGACGTGAACAGGAGCTGAGGCTCGAGCAAGAGGAAAGACTCGAGCAGGAGCTGAAGCGAGAGCAGGAGGAGAGACGCCAGCAGCTGAGACGCGAGGAGCCCCGCTTGGAACAGGAGAGGCGCAAAGAGCAGCTGAGGCGCGAGGAGCAGCAGTTGAGGCGCGAGCAAGAGGAGAGACGCCAGCAGCTGAGGCACGAGGAGCAGCGCTTGGAGCAGGAGCTGAGGCGCGAAAAGGAGAGACGCGAGCAAGAACTGAGGCGAGAGGAGCCCCGCTTGCAGCAGGAGCTGAGGCGTGAGCAGGACGAAAGACACGAGCAGGAGCTGAGGCGGGAGCAGGAGGAGAGACGCCAGCAGCTGAGGCGCGAGGAGCAGCGCTTGGAGCAGGAGCTGAGGCGCCAGCAAGAAGAGAGACGCGAGCAAGAATTGAGGCGCGAGGAGCCGCGCTTGGAGCAGGAGCTGAGGCGCGAGCAGGAGCTGAGGCAGGAGCAGGAGGAGAGACGCGAGCAGGAGCTGAGGCAGGAGCAGGAGGAGAGATGCGAGCAGCTGAGACTCGAGGAGCAGCGCTTGGAGCAGGAGCTGAGGCGGAAAGGGCAGCTCAGGCGCGAGGAACCGCGCTTGGAGCAGGAGAGACGCGAACAGGAAGAAAGACGCGAGCCGCTGAGGAGCGAGGAGCTCCGCTTTGAACAAGAGAGGCAGAAAGAGCAGTTGAGGAGCGAGGAGCAGCGACTGGAGCAGCAGCTCAGGCGTGAGCAGGAGCAGAGGCGCGAGCAGCAGCTGAGGCGCGGGGAGCCGCGCCTGGAGCAAGACCTGAGACGCGAGCAGGAAGAGAGACTCGAAGAGCAGCTGAGGCGCGAACAGGAGGAAAGACGCGAGCAGCTGAGAAGCGAGGAGCCCCGCTTGGAACAGGAGAGGCGCGAGGAACAACTCTTGGAGCAGCAGCTCAGGCGCGAGCAGGAGCAGAGACGCGAGCAACAGCTGAGGCGCGAGCAGGAGGAAAGACGCGAGCAGCTGAGACGCGAGGAGCCCCGCTTGGAACAGGAGAGGCGCCAAGAGCAGCTGAGGCGCCAAGAGCAGCAGCTGAGGCGCGAGGAGCCGCGCCTGGAGCAGGAGCTGAGACGCGAGCAGGAAGAGACACTCCGGCAGCAGCTCAGGCGCGCGCAGGAGGAAAGACACGAGCAGCTGAGGAGCGAGGAGCCCCGGCTGGAACAGGAGAGGCGGAAAGAGCAGCTCAGGCGCGAGCAGCAGCTGGCTGAGGAGGAGGTGGAACAGGAAGAGGCCCACGAGCGGGGCAAGAGCCGCACCCCAAGGTGGCAGTGGCAACTCGAAAGTGAGGCAGAAGCTCGTCAGAGCAAAGTCTACTCCAGGCCCCGCAGGCAGGAGCAGAGGCACTGCCAGGAGCAGGAGGAGAAGAGGCGGCGCCAGGAGCGCGAGCGGCAACTCCAGGAGCAGGAGGAGGACGGCCAGTGGCAGCGCGGGTTCCGGCCCCTTCGGGAGGAGCGCGAGCGGCGGCTGCAACGGGAGGAGCAGGCACGCCTGCAGAGGGAGGAGGAAGAGCAGCGCCGCGACTTCAAATGGCAGTGGCAGGCGGAGGAAGAGAGCGAGAGGCGCCGCCAGAGGCTGTCGGCCAGGCCCGCGTCGCAGGAGCTTCGGGAGAGGCAGTTAAGAGCGGAGGAGCAGCGGGAGCGGGAACTGTTCCGTGAGGAGGGGCAGCAGCGCCCACAGCGACTCGAGAAGGATCAGAAGCAGCAGGTCCTTGAGGAGGAGAAGCAGCTCCAGTTGGAGGAGAGCTTCCAAGAGGACCGGGAGAGGAAGCTACTCCAGGAAGAGCAGCGCCGCGACCAAAAATGGAGATGGCAACCTGATGAGGAAAGCCAGAGACGCCGCCACGTAGTGTACGCCAAGCCAGCTGAACCAGAGCAGCTGTGGGAAGAAGAGCAGCTGCAGCGAGAGGAACGCGAGAAAAGACGCCAGGAGCGGGAGAGACAGTATCGGGAGGAAGAGCAGCTGCAGCAGGAGGAAGAGCGGCTGCAGAGAGAGGAACGCGAGAAGAGGAGGCGCCAGGAGCGGGAGAGGCAGTATCGGGAGGAAGAGCAGCTGCAGCAGGAGGAGGAGCGGCTGCAGAGGGAGAGGAGGCGCGAGCAGCGCGACAGGCAGTATCTGGAGGAGGAAGAGCTGCAGCGCCTAGACAGCAAGCAGCAATTCCACGATGACGATAAGCGCGGTGATCTGAAATGGCAGTGGCAACCAGAAAAAGAAAATGAAGTTCGTAGTCACAGGGTTTACTCCAAACGCAGAGAGAATGAAGAAAAGATCCAGGAGCGCGACAGGAAGTTCCGCGAGGAGGAGCAGCTGCAGGAAAGAGAACAGCTGCGCCGCCAGGAGCGCGACAGGAAGTTCCGCGAGGAGGAGCAGCTCCTGCAGGAAAGGGAAGAACAGCTGCGCCGCCAGGAACGCGACAGAAAATTCCGCGAGGAGGAACAGCTCCTGCAGGAAAGGGAAGAACAGCTGCGCCGCCAGGAACGCGACAGAAAATTCCGCGAGGAGGAGCAGCTCCTGCAGGAAAGGGAAGAACAGCTGCGCCGCCAGGAACGCGACAGAAAATTCCGCGAGGAGGAACAGCTCCTGCAGGAAAGGGAAGAACAGCTGCGCCGCCAGGAACGCGACAGAAAATTCCGCGAGGAGGAACAGCTCCTGCAGGAAAGGGAAGAACAGCTGCGCCGCCAGGAACGCGACAGAAAATTCCGCGAGGAGGAACAGCTCCTGCAGGAAAGGGAAGAACAGCTGCGCCGCCAGGAACGCGACAGAAAATTCCGCGAGGAGGAGCAGCTCCTGCAGGAAAGGGAAGAACAGCTGCGCCGCCAGGAACGCGACAGAAAATTCCGCGAGGAGGAGCAGCTCCTGCAGGAAAGGGAAGAACAGCTGCGCCGCCAACAGCGCGACAGAAAGTTCCGCGAGGAAGAACAGCAGTTGCGCCGCGGGGAACGTGAAGAACAGCTGCGCCAGGAACGCGACAGAAAATTCCGCGAGGAGGAACAGCTCCTGCAGGAAAGGGAAGAACAGCTGCGCCGCCAGGAGCGCGACAGGAAGTTCCGCGAGGAGGAGCAACTGCTGCAGGAAAGAGAACAGCTGCGCCGCCAGGAGCGGGACAGGAAGTTCCGCGAGGAAGAACAGCAGCTGCGCCGCAGGGAACGTGAACAACAGCTGCGCCAGGAACGCGACAGAAAATTCCGCGAGGAGGAACAGCTCCTGCAGGAAAGGGAACAGCTGCGCCGCCAGGAGCGCGACAGGAAATTCCGCGAAGAGGAGCAACTGCTGCAGGAAAGAGAACAGCTGCGCCGCCAGCAGGAGGAGCAGCAGAGGCGCCGTGGCCAAGTGTGGGAGGAGGGAGACAAGGGGAGTCAGCAGGCTCTGGAGCCTGGCAAGCGTCAGTTTGCCAGTGTCCCCGTGCGCTCCAGCCCTCTCTATGAGTACATCCAGGAGCAGAGATCTCAGTACCGTCCATAAGAGATGCTGCCAATACCCGGACACCTGCCAAAACTTCCAGCAAAAGAAAATGAGGAACACTGGATACCAAATGTCTCAAATGTTTCTGGTTGTGGGAGAACTCTCTGATGTTCCAAAATCTTTTTTTTCCCAAAACTTTAAACTACACTTATTTCATGTACCTTGTACTCTTGCCTTTTATTCTTCCCGAAATAATTCTTTACTGCAGGGTGTCTTTGCTCTTTGGTGCAGATATGGTGTGCATTTTTAAAAAATATAAATAATTTACTTAAGGAGTTTTGTTTGGAGAACATTAATTTATTGTTTTCAAAAGTAACAAGAATAATGTGATTTAAGATTCAAAAGAACTGGGTCTGGTTTTTTTTAATGGTTGATCCATCTTTTGGAGAGTTTCGATAATTTTAATGTTCAGTTGGCATTTCGTCTTGAGCCTAAACTACATTAATATTTACCTCCAAATAGACTGGATTTTGTGGATTAATTAGCACAGATTCTGCAAAGGGACTGAATTTTTACAACCTTGAGGAGCACAGGGGGAGTGACCTCTACAGAAACACTCCCTCTGAAATCAGCCCCTAATTGGAAGAAACATCTGTTATGAAGAAGGCTTAGCTTCAAGACTTAGAATTTGAATTAGATTTTTTTCACACTTCATAAGCATTTAAAATCTCATGAAGCAAAACCAAGGTGTTTCTCAAACAACTCCAGAGTTCAAATTTTAAAACTCTCTATTGTAGTCTATAGTGCTCAGTTTCTTTTCCCCCAGTCCTTGATGAGTTTAAGAATTTTACTACCTTTGTTAATTTTAACTGAAAAGGAAACTGCTCGGGATCCTGTAAACATCTATTTAGCTCTAGAGCCAATAAGAGATCACAGCATTTGGGGGAAGGGAAAGGGAAAATTTATGAACAGAAGAGCAAATTCCTAGAGGCCCTTAGATGAGATCCATCAGCCCGCAATCCTTTGAGGCCTACTGATACTACCTTGGAGACGTTCTTATTGAAATGATTGGACTGTGTAAAAGATAATAAATGTTCGGCAAATAATTATTTTTGTCTGTTTTGATTATGCATCAAATCATAATTCAAGATCTAATGGTCTGCAACTGATATAAGCTTCCACATAAGGGTATTTGGCAACTATTGTCTACGTCTAAATATGAAAAAGGAAAAAAAAAAAACCCACCTATTTTCCCCAACCATTTTTCCCTGTTAGGTTGAACCCTATATTATTTCTGTCTCCAAGCTGCAATTCTCTTTCCAAGTGTTTTTATTCTTGACCCCACAACTTTCTATTCTAGCAGTGACTTTATACAAGGTTATTTGTATAATGTATTTATACAAAATTATTTGTATAATGTGTTTGTAAATTCTTCCTTCTGAGAATACAGCAGCTTCTTGGTCTCTGGTGTCTGATAACACAAAGTAAAAAATGGCCTGAAAGTTCAGCTCAATATTACAGTAATTATAGATGACTCGTTGACTTAAGCAACATAATCTATGAGGTGACACAGTCAGAAGATGATTCATACTAATCAGGCCAAAGTTTAAAATTGTTATCTAATAATCCAAACCCCCCAGTGCCACCTGCTGAAGTCTACATTCAGCATTCACACTTTAGTAACTAGGAATAAGTCCAGGAAGGCCCTGATCCAGGAATGGATCATTTCTAATTAAGAGCATCATGGGTGAGAAGATGTTCTAAGTTATAGACACTTAACATTTTGATCAATGGTAGAATCAACAAAGCCTATAGCTCCCAAGAATCATTCTCCCATCCAAGTACTAACCAGGCCCGACCCTGCTTAGCTTCCGAGATCAGACGAGATCGGGCGCGTTCAGGGTGGTATGGCCGTAGACTCCCAAGAATCATTCTGATAGAGTAAGGTGACATTTTCTACAAGGGGCACTGGCCTCTCTCTCACTTTAACACAAATAGCAGATACCCACAAAAGACAGAACCTGAGAATCCCCCGATATTACCTTGGAACTTCATCTATTTCAAATGATTTCTAACTGCAAAAGTGTTTTTCTCTTAAGGCAAATGTAAGCTTTTCCTTACATAAGAGTCTTCACAGAAACCCTCGAAGAGTCTCACTGGGTTTCCCCGGGATCCTCTCAGTGGGCACCGTTTCAGAGCCTCCTTATAAATATCAGCCCCAGGGTACTCCTGAAATTTACACTCATCATCTAAGCTACAGTTCAACTATAATAAAAGCAATCAAAGCCCTTCAGACTTCTTATAGCACTTTACAAGATGAGGAAAGGACCAATTTCCAAAGAAGAAAGTATTGTTTCATCACAGTTATAATAATATGTAGCTAGGGGGGGGAAATGTCAGCCAGCCCATGCCCTATGGCTATTCTTTTAGTTGCTGGCAAGAGAACATGCTGGCAAGCCAACCTTTCTGCTCCACCTGATTAATGTACATGCATGGGCAGAACCTTGAGGCTGTTGGGCAACTGGCTGCTTAACTATAAACTGGGAGCTCTATTAACATCAACTGGGTCCTACTGGGTAATGGGGTTGAGAGTTTAATATATATAATCTGTGATGGAAAACCTGGTCTTCATGTTACGGGCTCAATTATGTCTCCCCTACAGGTTCATATGTTGAAGTTCTAACCCTCAGCACATTAAAATGTAGCCATATTTGTAGGTGTAGTATTTAAATAGGTAATTAAATTAAAATGAGGTCATTAGGTGGGCCCTAATGCAATACAAATGGTGTCCTTATAAGAAGAGGAAATTTTTTTTTTAAAGATTTTATTTATTTATTTGACAGAGAGAGAGATCACAAGTAGGCAGAAAAGCAGGCAGAGAGAGAGGGGGGAGCAGGCTCCCTGCTGAGCAGGGAGCCCGATGTGGGGCTCTATCCCAGGACACTGAGATCATGACCTGAGCCGAAGGCAGAGGCTTTAACCCACTGAGCCACCCAGGCGCCCCAAGAAGAGGAAATTTTGACACAGACATGGAGACAGGGAAGATGATGTGAAGACACAGGAAGAAAATGGCCTTCTACTAGCCAAGGATAGAGATCCCTGGAACAGATCCTTCTCACATGGCCCTCAGAAGAAACCAACTCTCCCAACATTTTTATCTTACACTTCTAACATTCAGAACTGTAAGAAAATAAATTTATGTTGTTTAAACCACCCAGTCTGTGATACTTTGTTATGATAGCTCTAGCAAACTAATACATTGAGTAAGGTGAGGTTATGTTGCTAGGGAAACATCTGTATTATAATGTGATGATCTTTATTTATCCTTTGACATTTTACAAGCAGACCCTGGTTCCTCAAAAACACTTTACTAAATCTGCCATAGCTTATATGGTGCAGTGGAAAGACTGCTACAAAGAATCAGAAGCCTGGGGTTCATTCATTCATTCATTCATTCAGCAAATATTTATTGAGTCCTTGCTATGTGCAAGACATTCTAAGGCAGTATGCATACAGTAGTGAAATAGTCCTTCTCGGGGTGCCTGGGTGGCTCAGTCGTTAAGCGTCTGCCTTCGGCTCAGGTCATGATCCCAGGGTCCTGAGACTGAGCTCTGCATCAGGCTCCCTGCTCAGTGAGAAGCCTGCTTCTCCCTCTGCCTGCTACTTCCCCTACTTGTGTGTGCTCTCTCTCTGTCTCTCTTTCTCTCTCTGTCAAGTAAATAAATAAAATCTTTTAAAAAAATAAAGTGATATAACCACGATGGAAAGGAAGGATTTAAATCACTTTACTGCCTCTCTTCTCCACCCTCTTTCTTGGGGTTTAATATTTCAGTATTCTAATCTTCTATTACTTTTCTAACTCAAAATAATATACTTTTCTTTTTCCATCAACTTTTGACAATATCACTTCCACTTTTACATTTCCAACCACAATCAAATATACCATGCTGTGTACATACACAGACTCTAACACTTAGAAACTAATAAATAATAGGAAACTAATAAATAATAGACACAGAAGCAAGATTCCCTGGGAGCAAAAACTGGTTTACCACTTAATAGATTTGTAGCCTTGAGCAAGACACTTGACCTTTCTTTTCCTTATCCTTCTTGCTCTGAAATTTTCAAGGATATATCTAGATGAACATTTTGTGGACCTTTTAAAATCTAAAGTCTCTAGGAAATCTTCATGTTTTGGTAAATTAATCTTTAATCTCTCTGTTTTATCTTTCTGATGTTCTTATTAGTAAGCTCTCTAAGTTTGATTATGTATGTTTCTTACCTTTCCTCCCACCTCTTACATTTCTTTCTCTTTTTGCTTCACATTCTAAAATTGTACTATCCAAACAGGTAGCCAACTAGGTGAATGTGGCTATTTGCTTTTAAGTTAATTCATATTAAATAAAATTTAAAATATAATTTCTCGGTCACACTAGCCACATTTCAAGTCACATATATAGCTAGTGGCTATCACCTTGGACAGTGCAAATATCTAAAGTTCTATTGGATAATGCCATTCTAAAGGACTTTGACAACATTGTGAGGTTTTCTTTTTCAATTCTATTGTTCTTTTTTATTTCATTTATTTATTTAGCTTCGTTTTATATTTAATTTAATCTAAAAATACCATTTTATTCTCTGATTTTTGTTCTCTGATTGCTTTTTTAGGGCATCCTGGTCTTGCCTCAATTAATCTCTTTGGAGTATATTAGAGTGTTTTTTTTTTTAATTTCTCTTCTGCTTCCTGAATTATATCTATTTCCTCTGGGTTTGGTTTGTCTGTTTATCTTGTTTTTTTTTCATGCCGCTGATTTTTTAATATGCCTGAATATTCTTAGTTGCCTCTCTTTATCAATTAAAAGATCTGAGTTTCTTCTGATTTAAATAAACAGGTCTGTTTCCACACCAACACTTTTATAATAAGAAAAAAGATAATGAAACTATAAATATAAACTAAAGTCTTCTTTTTTGCTTGCCACGTTTTCCAGTATTAATCATTAAAAATTGCTTTATTGGTAGGGCATCTGGGTGGCTCCCTCAGTTAAGCATAGGACTCAATTTCAGCTCAGATCATGATCTCTGGTCATGAGAGCCAGCCCCATGTCTGGGCTCCACACTCAGTGCAGAGTTGGCTTGTCTCTCTCCCTCTTTCTCTGCCCCTGCCCCACTCACACGTGGCTCTCTGTCTCAGAAATAAATAAATCTTTTTAAAAGTTGCTTTATTCGAAATAAGTCAATCAGAGAAAGACAATTATCATATGATTTCTCTGATATGAGGAACTTGAGAGTCAGGGTGGGAGGTTGTGGGGGGTAGGGAGGGAAAAATAATGAAACAAGATGGGATGGGGAAGGAGACAAACCATAAGAGACTCCTAATCTCACAAAACAAACTGAGGGTTACTGGGGAGTGGGAGGGTAGGGATAGGGTGGATGGGTTATGGACATTGGGGAGGGTTTGTGCTTTGGTGAATGCTGTGAAAGATGTAAGCCTGATGATTCACAGACCTGTACCCCTGGGGCAAAGAATAAAAAATAAATAAATAAATAAAATAAAGGGTTTAGGTGTATACATGTAAATTCAAAAATAAAAAATAAAAAAATAAAAGTTGCTTTATTAACCATCTTTTCCAAAGTAGCCATCATATCAGTTTTATTTGAAGCTTCATTGAAGACTTCGGTTGTGACCTTTGAAAAGTAAGAGGTTCTTAAACATCGTTTTATATTCGTATTTATTTATGTATTTATTTATGTATTCATTTATTTAAGAGAGAGAGAGAGATAGCATGTATGTGAGGGGGAAGGGGCAGAGAGAGACTCTCGAGCAGGCTCCAGCTAAGCTGGGGCTGTATTCCAGGACCCTGAGATCATTACCAACCTAAGATCAAGAGTTCAGCACCATTGCTTCTCCACCTTTTGGTTAAGATCAAGTGAAGAGTCCAGGGCTTAGGCGCCTGGGTGGCTCAGTGGGTTAAAGCCTCTGCCTTTGGCTCAGGTCATGACCTCAGGGTCCTGGGATGGAGGCCTGCATCGGCAAGCAGCCTGCTTCCTCCTCTCACTCTGCCTGTCTCTCAGCCTACTTGTGATCTCTCTCTCTCTCTCTCTCTGTCAAATAAATAAATAAAATCTTTATAAAAAAAAAAAAAGAGTCCAGGGCTTAACAGACTGAGCCACCCGGGCACCCCAGACATTGTTCTTTATTAATCAATTTCTTTTCACTCTGTCTCTCTCCCTTTCTTCATTATCCTTATGCAAAATCAGAAGGGAGAGGGCATCATGGAGGGACTATTAGAGATATTTTTTTTAGAAGAAGAAAGGGCAGCCCAGGTCTTTTCTTTGGTGATAGAATTGTTTGTGGTTTATTGCATAGCAGTCTAAAGAATTTTTTTATTTTTTTTTATTTTTTATTTTTTTTTTATTTTTTTTTTTTAAAGATTTTATTTATTCATTTGACACAGAGAGAGAGATTACAAGTAGGCAGAAAGGAAGGAGAGAGAGAGGAGAGAGGAGGAAGCAGGCTCCCTGCTGAGCAGAGAGCCCGATGCGGGCCTCGATCCCAGGACCCTGGGATCATGACCTGAGCCGAAGGCAGCGGCTTTAACCCACTGAGCCACCCAGGCGCCCTAAAGAATTTTTTTAAACAAAAATTTTTTCTTATCCTCTCCTCCCATCTCTCTCCTGCTTCTGCCATCCCTTGAGTCACTACCCACCCAGAAGTATGGGTATTAATTAAATGGTCTTAAGTAAGCGCTGAAAAAATAGGAATGCCTGTAAAAGGGCTGGGAGTCAGTGCTTTGTTCAAGATCCAAACCTGGCCTTCTAAGAAACCAGAACCTAAAGACATAGAGATTTAGGGTTGAAAGAGTTCAGTGCTCTTCCTTGTAAGTCACTCCGGCCTTGCCACCTGCTGTGGCAGGACTCCCCCATAACCTAGTCAAGGGATTGTGATTCAGCCTCTATTTGACAGTTCCAGTAACAAGGATCTTGTTACCTCAAGAACAGTCTGCATCATTGTCGGACAACACTGTTCCTTAAAGAGTTCTTAATTAAAAACTGAAGACCTCTTTTTAGAAATTGTCAATCACTGATTCTAGCTCTATTCTCTGGTATTACATAGAATAAGGAATTCAACATAATGGAGATACCATGAGCTCAGAGATATTCTTGAGGCATTTCAATTCTAAATCCGGCCTTTCCATTTACTGGGCACATGGCCATAGGCAAATTACTTAACACCTAAGAGCCTTAACCTCCTTATCTACTAAAAGAGGATAATAACTACCTAAAAGGTCTATGAGGATTAAGTAAGACCGCCCATATGAAGTACCTGACATGTCTTAAGTGTTCAATGAATGTAAGCTCCTTTCTCTTCCCCTCCCATTCCTTATCCTCATGAAAACCCTTCAAATATTTGAAAACAGCTGTTATGTTTCCCCTGCTTCTTTTTTTCCAGTCCAACCTTGAAGATACTCAGTTTCCTTCAGCTATTTCTCATGAAACTGTCCTGTGACCTCCAAGGTAGGGAGACAGAATTTATTCAAATTTAAACACCCCAGTGCCTGGCATAGTGGCTGGGAAATAGTTGGTACTCAGGAGATACTGACTGATCAGAATTAAGATGACCTTTGCATACCAATCCCAATTTTCAGGAAGAGATTTCTGCCTTTTAGGACAATACTGAGAAATTTTTTTACAGGTGGGAACTATCAACATGGATTTCCCAGCTGCCCCACCCCAACACCCTGTTCCATTGTACTTGCTTTGATTATCAGGAAGATCAGAACAAGGTTTTGCTCAGTATTGATGCTACCCTTACCCTCAGTCTTCTTGTAAAATTACCCCCCCTCTGCACCCCTCCATGCTCTTGGTCTTTGCCTTTAACAGCTGTTTTCATGGGTCTATTTATTACATGTTTTTATAAGCAGGCAAGAATGTTTTAAAACATACCCTGTTCTCTTTTTAAATATCTAAATAAACAACTAATCTAATTCTCCTGTTAATTAAATATTCTCTGCAAAGAGGGACTGAGACCTAGAAGGTAATAAAAAACATTTACCAGTTTAGCATCTCAGGCTCTCTCTTACCTGTCCTCATATTGGTAGTTTCTAGGTCTCCCTTTCCCCTTTACAGAAAGAACACAGGAATATGGATCCCCATTTCTAAGCTCCTTGGATTATAAAAAGCACCTTTAAAGAGAAGATATCAATCACTTTTTTCTAAAATAGCACATTCTAGGTAAGCAAAGTTCACACCCAGCAAGACTTTTTTTTCCTAACTCTGCCTCTGGGCAAGGAGAGCAGAGCATTAAAATACCTCAATCAACTGGTTTCTCCACTCTTGTCACCTGGCTCAATGGGGCCTCTATTTTTAAACACATGATTGACACCTATCTGTCCAGCTGGGTCAAATACAGTCCATCCTGTGGGCAGAGGAAGGAATCAGATGACTTCTGAGGTCCCTGCCAGCCCTATGATTTGTCAAACAGATATGTAATTGTGTTCTTAGGTTAAAAAAAAAAAAAAAAGCCAACACCACCTCAAAGATCCTTCAAAACCTGCAAGTCAGTGAATGAAGCAAAATATCCCCTCTCCTTCCTTTGGATAAGTCTGAAGCCAAGACTTAACCAAAGCTGCCTAAAAAAGAAAATAAAAATAAGAGAAGCTGAAAGTAGACAAAGAAGGGAGACTGGGTTTTGTGGTGATGAATCAGGGCATTAGACCCGGAGGGTGTCTCCTTCCTAACTGTGCAATTAGGGACTCAATAAAAGGTTTCAGTGCCTGCTGTCAGCTCACAGCCTGCTGCCCATTTTATTCTACTTGCTCTCATTCATGAACAAGGTAAGTCTCATAGACCATCTTCTTGAGCATACTTGGGATCTCGGTCACTGCTCTACTTATATGTAAGATTGTGTAAGGATTCCAGAGGAGACATTCCCCAGGTCTAAGTTGACCACTAATAACCCCACTAAACTGGGAGCTCCAGCCCCCCAGATGCATTCTTTGCTTTGGAACTTCTTTGATCATTGTCTTTTTTAAAAAATATAAACTGTATGACATAGGCATGAATACTATTTAACAAGACATGGGACTCAGAGATATACTAAAATGAAAATACAGAGTCATTTAAATGGTGGGTAATGACTGAGGGGTCAGGATTCTATTTGCTTTACCAGTGAGTTCACTGAGCCATGTCTTCTTGGTAAAAACAAGTTGCTTCAGCCTGCATATATAGGGGTTGATTTTCCTGGCATTACTCCTCTTTCCTCTAGAAGCTTTACTAACTTTAAAAATTATACTTTCCTAAGAGGAGTTAGACAGACCCAAGATAGGAGAAAACAGGTAGACACTCTCAGTTAAGGCTGGAAAGATTGGTCCCATTCTGTTGACATCATTTGTACATTTCAATACTTACATTTGCGTTGTTTTTCCACTTCCTTTTGCAATAAATCTTTCTCTGAAGATGTGAGTGTTTCTGTTTTCCAGAGGGTGGGATGAAGTGTAGCTTCTATACCTACCTGTGCCAGATCTGATCTCACTAACATTATCTGGTATAAAACTAAGTCATTGAAATTCAGATACAATATCTTCATAGAGATAGATAGAACACAGCAGATGATGCCAGTGGAACTGGGGGAGGGACAGAAAAAAGGATGACCCAGGTATCTCCTTCCTGAAGGACCCTGTCTAGGAAATGAGTTTCGTTTGTTCTTTCTCACAGTCTCCTGAGTTGGGAAAGATGGCTCGGCTCCTGAAAGATGTCCTCTGTGTAATCAAGACATTCCACAAGTATGCCCAGGAGGATGGTGACAAGGCAACACTGACCTGCACAGAGCTGAAACAGCTCATCCAGGGCGAGTTTGGGGACATTCTTCAGGTAAGGTGTTCATAGAGCGGTGGAAATTCTCCCCCACTTACCCTTTCTCTATAATCTACGCAAGATGGCCATAGGTGATCCCTGCCTGTTTTACATTTCGCTACCAACTCTCAGCACTCACTAGTTTTAAACAACTTTTTTCCATCTCAGTTCCCTACTCTGCAATTGCTTAATCATTCTTACAAAGGAAAACAAGGTTTTCCTCACTGGGACTATGCTTCAGCAAAGTAGGTTCTGAGAGGAGTCATGAGCCAGTATATATCTAAATGCAACTCATAGTGAAGTAAAAACTCCTTCTTAGCATAGCTCTCTGATGAAAAATGGCGTCCAGAATTAACAAATTCTTACTGTTTGGGGGAAATTTCACTAGTTCCTGAGGAATAAGGTTAAAAAAAAAAAGAGGATTCTTAAGAGACATGCTGACACTCAGGGTGCTTGACCACGTATAAATAGGCTGATTCCTCACTGTGTTTTCATGCAGCCATGTGCCATTCATGCTGTGGAGAGAAACTTGAACCTTCTGGATATTGGCAGCAATGGCACCATCAGTTTTGATGAATTTGTTCTTGCAGTCTTCAACTTGTTGAACCTCTGCTATCTTGATATACAATCATTACTAAAATCAGAACCAGGACAAGTGTCTAAACCAGAGGAGAAACCAGATGATATGGATCTTCAGGTAACCAGTGGCACTGGCCAGCAGACAGAGCAAACTCTACCAACTCAAAACAGAGTGGTACCTCCTTCAGAAACAACATCATCTGCTCAGCTCAACCCTATGGAAAGGGGAGCAGTTGGACACAATGCAGTTGAAAACACCAAGACTTGCAAACTGCCAGTAGAAGAACGTGGGCAAAATGACCCTAAGGACCAACACCTGGAAGGAGATCAACAGAGCCAGGAAGTAGCCCAAGATGTGTCAGCAACAGGAGACAATGGGGCTCAACTTGAGACAAATAAGCCAACAGCAGAATCAGAACAGATTGACAGTCCCACGAAGCAGGAGGGACAGGAAAAGGAGAGTCCCATGGAGGGAGATAAACCAGTCAGGGAACAAAATGGCACTAAGGCAAAGGATCAATTTGGAGAACAGGAAGGGAACCTAAGAACTGAAATTTCTCCACCAGAAAAAAGAACACAGAGGCCTTCCAAAAATGAGGAAGTTGCAACAGAAAAGGGTGTTAAGGAACATTCTAAAACACAAGAACTGTCACTGCCAGGAAAATATGAGCCCAGTTCAGGATATGCTGACCTGCCAAAACAAGCTGCTGCCCAGAAACCATTGCAGACAGAGAAACCAAATGATCCTGAGGATGACGGTAGAACATCTGAGACCCAAGGACAAGGAGAGGATGCCAACAGGACACCACCTGAGACAAAGAATTCAGCTGAACCTGGGGATAATAGCAGAGCATCTGAGACCCAAAGACAAGGAGAGGAGGCCAACAGGACACCACCTGAGACAAAGAATTCAGCTGAACCTGGGGATGATAGCAGAGCATCTGAGACCCAAGAACCACCAGCACAAGAAAAAGAACAAGAAACAAAGGACCTGCCTGTCCAAGGTGATAACAGAAATGTTTCAGAAATGCCTGATGCTAGGGCTATAAGGAAAGGGAGGAGAGGCTCTGAGGCCCATGAAACAGCAGGGCAGGAAGAAAATGAGAGAAAAATTCAGCTACTAACCCCGGAAGACCAACCACAGGATGGGAAGTATCAGGAATTCCAAGAGTCATCAAAAAAAAGGGCTGGTGAAGCAGGTTCTAAAACACAAGAGTTAAGCTCAAAAGGAGGGGATCAGAATCATCCTGAAGTTGAAAGAAAAGTCATCCCAGAAGAAGAAGCAAGATATGCTGAAGAAGTCACAGCAAAAGCACTTATGAGCAGTAAAGATTCCCCTGCAGCAGAAGGGACACCAGGAGGAAGAGAAAGAACACAGGGATTAGTACCACCCAAGAACCAGTCTGGAGAAGAAAATAAGAAGGTCACCAAGACTCATGACAAGCCAGTCAATGACGATGATGGTTACCAGGGAGAGGATCTTGAGCCCACAGTCACACAGAATAATGAGGGTTCTTCTGAAATTCCCAACAGCCTGACTCCAGAGGATGGTGATAGCAGCTCAGAGACAACTGACCTGCCTGTGCAAGCAAATTCCCAGAATCAAGGAGACCCTCTCAGAGAGTCTGTGGAAAGAAGTCACAATAATAACCGAGACACCGAGAAACAGGTAGCACTGGGTGAAGAAAGCAGAACTCAGGAGACAGGGGTGCTGGCAGTCAGAGTCGAAGAAGAGGATAAGCAGCTCACGGAGGAACTGGAATGGGCTGCTAGAGAAGAGCACAGGAGTCTGGGCTCCGGGACCAAAGGCCCAGGTCCAGCTATGTACACTGATGGACATCCAGAGGCACAGGAGTCCACAGCAAGAGGTGAAGACAGAAAGTCCCTGGAGACAGAGATCCCAGGTACCCTGGAGGCAGACTTCACTGACCAGTTTTCCATAAGGCAGCTTCCAACAAAGGAAGACAGCAGAAGAAAGCTAAAGGTCCAAGGCCCAAGTACCAAAGGAGAGGAAGGTAGAACACCAGAGACCGAGGAGGCTCCAGTAAAAAATATGGATGAGGACAATTCAGCATCACCCAAAACACGCCTTGAAAGAGAGGAACCTACAACATTGGAAGAGGATGAAAGCCCCCAAGAGTTGGCAGAAGGCAATGACCAACAAAATCCAGCTGAGAAAAGATATGATGTTTCAATCCCCCAGTTCAGCCTTGAAGAGAAGATGCAGATGAACCAAGAGCCTGGTTTTGTAGAGAGGAATATAGTCTATTCCAGTCCTCTGTACCAGTACCTGCAAGAGAAGATAGTGCAACAAAAGGACATGACCCAAATGGAGCAGCAAAGTCAAGCTCAGACAGCTAGATCATCAAGCCCAGAGCTCCTCAACAACCAGTCAAGTGCATCCCTCACCCATGAGATCTCAGATTGTCCTATCATCTTCAGTGACAGCCAAGCATTACATTACACCAGGGAATATTTGCCTGATGCAGATCCTGCTGATACAGAGCAAACATCAGCTCCCCAAGCCTCAGAAGAAAAGCAGGGCTACCCTCAGGAAAAGAAACCAGTACTACAAAAGGAGGCAAGCACCAAAAAGCAATGAATCATTATCATGATCCCAGGAGAAGTTCGAAGGAACTTCTTACATCTCAACATGTCCCAGACTTCCTCACTCCCAATCACCCTCAATGCTCACAAGCACATATTCAGATGCAAATTGATAATCCTTTAAATTCCCATCCTAGGGACAGCCTGGGTGGTTCAGTCTGTTAAGCATCTGCCTTCCACTCAGGTCATGACACCAGGGTCCTGGGATAGAGCCCAGGGCTCCCTGCTCAGCAGGGAGTCTGCTTCTCCCTCTGCCCTGCACTCTCCCCCTGCTCTTGCTTGTATGCTCTCCCCCGCCTCTGAAATAAATAAAATCTTTTTTAAAAATGTAAATTCCCTTCCTAGATGTCTACAAAAAAATAAATAAGTAAGTAAATAAATAAATAAATAAGAAAGTATTCAGCAGTGAGAGCTGCCACCAAGGAAATATCACACCGAACATATGATACTACTTCCAAGTACCAAAATGGATTTTTTCATGAGATAGTTTTTCACAATTTAGCTGTCACTAAAAAAAGAAAATTTCCTTTCATATCTTTAACAGGTGCTGATTTCTTCAATTGATTTGTTGGCTTTTTATAATATGGCAATAGTGAGTATGAGGCTCTGCAATACCACCTTATAAACATAAAATATAATTAATTCACAGATGCAGATTATTCTGCTTCATGACATACCCTAACAGAGTTCAAGTTTATCCTAAAATTTTATCCTTCAGGATGATCTCAGATATCATCATAACTCAAAATAATTATGACTCTCTAGCACCCAATCAGAGTAGATTCATGAATTTCTGCTAATGTCCAGGTGCAACTAAATCTATGCCATAGATTAATTCATTCGTTTGTTTATTCATTCAACAAATTTCTATTAAACCCCACTCCTTACACAGTATTTTCAGAGTTTCTAGCTCAAATAAGCAATCAGAATACAAATCTAATGTATGCTTGATTCCATCAGAAGCTCTTATGATCTACTAAGTCTATGAAATGTTTACCAATATGGTTTGCTGACAGCATTGTATCAAAAGTAGGAAATAAATAACCTCATGATCAATATCTCTTGTTGGTTCTTTTTGTTCCCCTTTATTCTCCACCTAGCCTTGGAGACACTGATCAGAAACAAAAACAATCTTAGGTGATTTGTGTTTATTTCTAAAGACTGTAATTAGGGGTGCCTAGGTGGCGCAGTCCATTAAGCAGCCCACTTTTGGTTTTGGCTCAGGTCCTGATCTCAGGGTTCTGAGAGCAAGCCCCACATGGGGCTCTGTGCTGATTATGAAGTCTGCCTAGAGTTTCTCCCTCTCCCTCCAGCCCTACCCCTGCACTCTTTCTAAAATAAATAAATAAATATTTTAATAAATAAATGACTGGGGCGCCTGGGTGGCTCAGTGGGTTAAAGCCTCTGCTTTCGGCTCAGGTCATGATCTCAGCGTCCTGGGATCGAGGCACACAGCGTCCTGGGATCGAGGCACACGTCGGGCTCTCTGCTCAGCAGGGAGCCTGCTTCCTCCTCTCCCTGTCTCTCTGCCTGCCTCTCTGCCTACTTGTAATCTCTCTCTCTGTGTCAAATAAATAAATAATCTTTTTTAAAAATTAATTAATTAATTAATTAAATGACTGTAATTAAAGGATGATGCCTCAGAGTTAGTAATAACCCAGAAAAGGAAAATGTCCCATCTCCCATTGCATCCTGCCTTTGAGGTTCGATATTCTTCCACTTCATCTCACACCTCTTCTAGAATCTAAAATTCTCCTGTATATCCTCCCCCTCCAATATTTTCAGCTGTTTTCATTTTACCTTTGAACATACATAAAATCTCTTTAATGACCAGGTGACATGAGACAACTCACAAAATTATATATATATATGCTAAAATTTTATATATATATATATATATATATATATATATATATATATATATATACTAGAGAGTAAACTCACCATCCT
>LNAC01001689.1:48499-68033 GCA_002007465.1 Ailurus styani
TTATATATATATATATATATATATATATATATATATATATATATATATACTAGAGCTTAAACTCACCATCCTTTTTCACAAGCAACTGGCAATATATATATATCAGGAACCACAAAAATGACAAAGTTTGTAAATAACAAATTTGCAAAAGAAGCTATACTGATGACTGCCTCTCACTTCAGTGGTCCTTTCCCATCTCTTATGGATTCTTCTCATCCTGTTCCCAAGACCTCAGGCTCTTTCTTTCTAAACTTTCTTCCTCTGAGAAACTGTCCTTAGCCCAAGTTATTAGTGTCTCTAAAATGATGAGTCTCAACTCACCTTGTTCAGGCTTGAACATTCACTTCAATCCAGTCTGTGCAATTGCTCACAAGATATAACCCCCGAGACTGCCAATCACTCCCCATTAAACTGGTTTGTCTTCCCAATTTCCCTCATTTTGTCCTTCTCTCTAACCCCATTCTATCAGGCTTCAAAGGCACAGATTTTGGAATCATCATTTGTTTTCTCTTATTCTCCATATCTAATCCACTACAGTATCTCCATAGTTTTCCTTAAGTCCATTTTCCAGATCCATCTTTCATTCTCCACTCCCTATGGGCTGTCAAGTACCCTACACCTAAAATAATGTCTCTCCCTTCCCTTTTATTGAATGTCCACATCTTGCTATCCTATGGGGTCCAAATTCAACATTTCATTCATTCATTCCAAAATTTTTATTTAAAAATTTGTTAGTTCAAATATTGGGTGAAGAATTAGAAATATAGAAGTGACAAGACAAATAAGTACTCTCTGTCTTGGAGCTTGTATTCTAATGAGGGAGGGAGAGACAAACAGCAGACATGTACAACCATAAATAACAAGATAATTTCAGATAATAAAGCAAGGAACATGATAGAGAGGGAAAAGAGAGCAGGAAGGCAGAGGCGGGTAGAAGACCACTTGAACACTTCCCGATGACCCACCAGAATGGCTGTTATCCTCCCCTGACTCCACAGTCTTGATTTGTGCCTCTTTTCCAAACTTCCTTCTATGTGTTACAGTTTTTTGTGCAGTTGTCTTACCTTTCCTCTCAAACTATGAGCTCCTTGACAGTAAGGTTTATGACTTACACATCTTGCTATCCTTCATTAGCATGGAGCTTAGCACCAAATGTGTATTATGATTTCAATAGATGTTTGTTAAATAAGTAATAAATCCTGATATCATTGAAATGGCCTCTTAGCTGAGCCCCCTGCTTCCAGTCCATCCTTTATTTAATCACTCAGGAATTTTGCAAAATATTGTTTTCATTTCATCTCTCAATGAAAGAGTTCAAGACCTCTCAGTGATGCGGTACACTTTCCTGTATGCCACGTCAAGTCTAAACTGATCAAACTCTATAATCTTTCCTTTCAATTACAGTTTACCACTAGTTTCTTTAGAAATCCTGCTGAGGACCTCAGGCTGGTCATCTAATTTAAATCCTCACCTTGATCATTTAAATCTTATTCTACTAAGTTGAAAGGAATAGTGTTGGGACTGAATGCATTCTTTCATTTCATTTAAATGTATTTATTAAACACTTGCTATGTGCCAGGCACTATGGTGGGCACTAGACACGCCCTAATCAGTGGAACAGGCATGGTCCCTGCCCTCATGAAGGATGTAGTCCTACATAAGACATCTGTAAAGTCCCACAGAGAACTATTCAAAGGCAGGGTGTTAGTCACATTATTTCTTCCAACTCCATGCTTGCCTCTGCTCTTGTGGTTCACCTTCCCTGAAATGTGTTTTCATTTCTTGTATTTTCTCAATTATACCTGTCCTTAAAGTCTTAGACTAAATCCTACCTGTGCTAGGAAGCTCATTCATAGCCTATACCAGATTAATACTGTAATATTTACTTGCTAGTATTACTCACTAAGTGTTCTCCGAGTGTTATTTTCCCAACTAAATAGATTATAAGTCACCAGTGAGAAGGAATAATTCTTATATTCCAATACCTCATATGTCTACCAGCAACTGACTTAACCTCTCTGACCTCAGTATCTGCCTGTGTAAAATGTCATTATAATAACTCACAGGACTATTGTGAAGAATTTTAAAACACACACACACACACACACACCCCACAATGCAACAAAAAACAAACCAGAGCTGGTATTCAGAATATACAAAGAATGCCTATAAGCCAATGAGTAAAAGATGACTTCTTAAAAAAGTGTAAAAGACATGAACAGGCTCTTCAGAAAAGAGGTTATCAGAAAAACCAATGAAAAGGTACTCAGCCGAGCGCCTGGGTGGCTCAGTGGGTTAATGCCTCTGCCTTCAGCTCAGGTCATGATCTCAGGGTCCTGGGATCGAGGCCCGCATCCGGCTCCCTGCTCAGCAGGGAGCCTGCCTCCTCCTCTCTCCTCTCTCTGCCTGCCTCTCTGCCTACTTGTAATCTCTCTCTCTGTGTCAAATAAATAAATAAAATCTTTAAAAAAAAAAAAAAGAAAGAAAGAAAAGGTACTCAGCCTTATTGGATACCAAGTTAAGTGCCAGTTAAACCACAGTGAGAACCACTCATATCTACCAAATGTCTGAAATTAAAAAGTGATAATATCAAGTGTATATAAAGAAGTAGAATAACTAGAACTCTCATCCTGTTAGCAGGAGCATAAATTGATAAAATAGTCATTGTGGAGAACAGTAGGGCAATATCTGCTAGAGCTGAATATATGCAACCCTATGACCAGGTAATTCTACCCCAGGTATATAACCCAACAGAAATGTACCAAAAGACATGTTCAAAAATATTCATAGCAGCACTGCTTGTAACAGCCCCAAAGAAAAGATAACCCAAATGTCTACAAACTGAGAATAAAGCAATAATTTGTACTATATTCATATAAAGGAGCACATTTAAGGGATACAGCAAGGAGATTGAAAGAACTACAATAAGCAGTGTACAATCAGCATAGTGACTATAGTTACTAACATTGTATTGTGTATTTGAAAGTTGCTAAGGGAGTAGATCCTAAAATTCTCGTCAAAGGGGAAAAAATCATTAACTGTGCGATGTATGTTAACTAGACTTACTGTGGTAATCATTTCACAACATAAACAAATATTTAATTATTATGTTGTACTCCTGAAACTAACAAAATATTATATGTCAATTATATCTCAAAAAAAATCTCAAAAAAAAAGAACTATAGGGGTGCCTGGGTGGCTCAGTCCATTAAGCATCTGACTCTTAATTTCTGCTCAAGGGAAATTTCCAATTTCTCTTGGATCTTAGGCTCATGAGATAGAGATCTGAGTCAGGTTCCTCACTCAGTGGGGAATCTGTTTGAGATTCTCTGTCTTTCTCTCCCTCTGCCCCGACCCCCACCAAATAAGTAAGTATTTTTAAAAGAACTATTAAAAAAAAGAACAATAGCCATATACAATAGCATACAAGAACTTCACAAGCATAATGTTGAGGAAAATAAAGCCAGACACAAAAGAATTCTTACCAAATAACTGCATTTACGTCAAGTTCAAACAGAGAAGAAACAAGCCAATGGTATTAGAAGTCAAGATAAGGGTACCACTGGCGTGGAGGGTTAAGGTAGAGCATGGGCGAGAGAGGGACTTCCGGGGCACTAGTTAATGCTCTGTTTCTTGATTTGGGTAGTGGTCACATGGACTTCACTTTGTGATGATTCATCGAGTGTACACTTATGATTTGCATATTATACTTCAATAAGAAAGTTTGTTTTAAAAAAGCAAACAAAATAATATACATAAAAATGCCCAGCAAACTGCCTGGCCTTAGTAAATGTTCAATACATATGCATTCACTATTTACCTGTGGATTTAGAATAGTACCAAATCCATGGGAGGCATTTTTTTCATCTACTAATTCAACAATTGACCATCTACTGAATTATGTGTACAGGATATATAGTGATGAACAAAACAGACATAATTCTTGACCTCATAGAATATACAGTCTGGAGGAGATTATGCTGAGTAAAATAAGTTAAGCAGAGAAAGTCATATAAAACCATATCTTATGGTTTCACTTACTTGTGGAACATAAAGAATAACATGGAGGACATTAGGAGAAGGAAAGGAAAAGTGAATTGGGGAAAATCAGAGGGGGAGACAAACCATGAGAGACTGTGGATTCTGAGAAACAAACTGAAGCTTTTAGAGGGGAGGGGGGTGAGGGATGGGTAAGCCTGGTGGTGGGTATTAAGGAGGGCACGTATTGCGTGGAGCACTGGGTGTTGTGCATAAACAGTGAATCTTGGAACACTACATCAAAAACTAATGATGTATTTTATGGTGACTAACATAACACAATAAAAAAGAACATACATTCTGATGGAGGAAGAGAGTTATTTAAAAAATTAACACAAAAACTATGCATAATTAAAAACTGCTAAGTGCTATGAGAAAAAAACAAGAGGGGGTCCTAATTTAAATTGAGGGTCACAGAAGACCTCTGAGAAAGTGGCGTGTCCTTATGATTGATTTCTGAATCCCTGGACAGCAAGGATCAACACTTGGAGGTCAATGCCCCACAAAGCACTTGAAGGTGGGTCTATATCATTCAAGGAGCATTACTCCCACTAGTTATTATGGCAACAGTAAATAAAAATTCATGCTTCTTCCTCAATATGCTATGAAAGAAGTATCTAAGAAGTGAGGAAATGAAAAATAAAGGATGGAATAGTTGTTAAGAACATGAGCTCAGGAGTCAGCCTTTACCCAGATTATAATCAAGGCCACTCACAGTATGTCCTTGGGCAAATTACTTAACCTCTCTGTGCTTCTGTTTGTGCATTTGTTAAAAACATTTCTCAAATTCTCAGGAAGTTCATCAATTAGTCTTGAACATAGGTTAGGAACCCCTTTTTAGGGATTCCTAAATTTTAGAAAGAGGAAGTCAGCTCATAGTCTGCAGAAAGGCTGCCTGAGACCCAGAGAAGGGAGGTGACTTGCTCAGGGTCACTCCAGCCCTCTTAGGAAAGGCAGTCTGATATATACAGTCTTTTGATCCCCACTTGACCACATAAGAATGGGTCTTAGACCTGGAACACCTCACCAAGAGATAAAGAGCCCACACAGACTGTATTGTGCTTATCACCTGGGGTGGGAATATCTTTTCCTGTTTCAGATTTAGTGTGTACTCCTATATTCTGCTTAAGCATGTGCATCATATGGCACCTGGGCCACTGCTCTATTTGTCTGCTGTGAAGAAGGGATAGAGTCATTCATTCTGTGGCAAAAGTGGGGTACATGCAGGCCAATGGTCCTATGTCAGCTGCCAGAGCCAGAGCTGGTCCACTGGCCTCCTGAGATCCTAGCCTAAGCTCCTTCCAGATCTCTAACATTGGCCCCTGGTCATGGGATAATATCTGCTCTTACTTCATTGTTACATTCCTGGGGAGAACATACAGGTTCTGGGTCCATAAATCTAAACAAATGAAAAGACAGAGTAAGTAGTCCAAAGGAAACAGCTGCACAAATGCCACCTTTCCTTCCAGCACAGCATTATACCCCCACCCCCACCCCCTGCCCCAGGAGATGCTGTGCTGAGTCAGTGACTGCACCTGGGTGCAGCCAGGGATTTTTTTCATTTAAATTCAATTTAGTGGGAGGCCTGGGTGACTCACTTGGTTAAGCATCTGCCTTCGGTCCAGGTCATGATCCCAGGGTCCTGGGATGGAGTCCCACATTGGCCTCCTTGCTCAATGGAGAGTCTGCTTCTCCCTCTCCCTCTTCTGCTTGTTGCTCCCCCTGCTTATGTGAGCTCGCTCACTCTCTCTTTCTCTGAGAAATAAATAAGTAAAATATTTTTTAAAAATAAATAAAAATAAATTCAATTTAGTTAACATGTACTGTATTATTAGTTTCAGAAATAGAACTTAGTGATTCATGAGTTGCATACAATACCCAGTGCTCAGTCCATCAAACACCCTCCTTAATGCCCATCATCCAATTACCCCATCCCTCCACCTACTGCCCCTCCAGTAACCCTCAGTTTGGTCCCTACAGTTAAGAGTCTCTTATGGTTTGCCTCCCTCTCTGTTTTTATCTTATTTTGTTTTTCCTTCCCTCCCACTATGCTCATCTGTTTTGTTTCTTAAATTCCACATATGAGTGCATATATGCTATTTGTCCTTCTCTGACTGACTTATTAATCTTGCTGGGGATTTTTGACAGATCCACTCCAGGTGCCCTCTGCTGAATAGTGGCGTGTAATCAAAGCCTTCAAATAGGGTGGACAGGGTAGGTTTCCCAAAGCCAGTCAGAATCACCTTGACATTAAATGTTATTGTGCTACAAGCCCGGCTGATCACACAAAACTGCAGGCCTCTCTCCAGTACTTCTGACACTGATTACACTAAGGAGTTTATTAATTGAGAGAAAGACTGCCCTTGTGGCCCCTGTCTACACAGAGATGCACAGTCTTTTATCCAGGTGAGAAGACTGCCTCGATTTTCCTAATGTCACCCTCCTGACACCTACTGCACTCCTCAGGTTTGTAGAGTATGAAGACTCACCCTCCACCACAGTGCCAAGGGAGTACCAGCATGCCAGGCTCATCAGGGAGGATGCCCAGACACTCCTGATGATGGAGTGGTGTTTATGGATGACTGTGTACCAAGCTTAAATCCCCACTTCTCCAATCACTAAATTCTATCCTTGGCCTGAGCTAAATCACTGGAAGTCCATTCAAAGGGACCCAATGACCTATGCTTCAGAACTGCCTTCATCACTGAGTTGTTTTAGAGTCACATACCCAATTTTTTTATACCCATTGAATAGCAGCTCCCATTCACATCCTCAATTTTTGTCAAAACTACAAGAAATAGGGTTGCCTGGGTGGTTCAGTCAGTTAAGCGTCTGCCTTTGGCTCAAGTCATGATCCCAGTGTCCTGGGATCGAGTCCCGTGTCAGGCAGGGAGCCTGCTTCTCCCCCTGCCTGTTGTTCCCCCTGCTTGTGCTCTCTCTTTTTCTCTGTGTGTGTGTCTCTCTCTCTGACAAATAAATAAATAAAATCTTTAAAAAATAAACTATAAGAAATAGATGTGAAACTCATCACTGCTCTGGCTGTCAAAATATTGTTGAAAGTTTTGTCCATTTCATCATGAGATGCCCACCTTTATAAAGCCTTGCCTGAGATATTCTTTTTAGAATTCAATTCTAATAAATGCTTCTTTCCTCATAAAAAGAATGACAGTTTTTCTGCTTTCAATCATGAGGGCTCTGTAACTGATGGTGCTTTCTCTTGGGAACTGCTGCCAGAAAGCTTGAAGTGCAACAACAGCCATGCCAGCCCTATTTACATGGTGTGTTTGAAGTCTCCCTTTTCCTAGTTCTATTTTTCTACTCCTCAAAAGCGTTACTAGTTCATTGTCTATGTATTTTATTGTAAGAGGCTTTTTTTAATATCTTAATTTTATTTTTTTCAGTGTTCCAAGATTCATTGTTTATGCACTATACCCAGTGCTCCATGCAATTCGTACCCTCCTTAATACCAGCCACCAGGCTCACCCATCCCACCCCTCCTCCCCTCCACAGCCCTCAGTTTGTTTCTCAGAATCCACAGTCTCTCATCTTTCGTCTCCCCCTCCAACTTACCCCAATTCACTTTTCCTTTCCTTCTCCTAATGTCCTCCATTTTATTCCATATGTTCCACAAGTAGGTGAAATCATATGATAATTGACTTTCTCTGCTTATCTCACTCAGCATAATCTCCTCCAGCCCCATCCATGTTGATACAAAAGTTTCTTTCCTTTCTGATAGCTGCGTATTATTCCATTGTATATATGGACCACATCTTCTTTATCCATTTATGTGTTGAAGGTCATCTTGGCTCTTTCCACAGTTTGGTGATCGTGGACATTGCTGCTATGAACATTGGTACATAGGGCCCTTCTTTTCACTACATCTGTATCTTTGGGGTAAATACACAGTAGTGCAATGGCAGGGTCATAGGTTAGCTCTATTTTTAATTTTTTGAGGAATCTCCATACTGTTTTCCAAAGTGGCTGCACCAATTTGCATTCCCACCAACAGTGAAAGAGGGCTCCCCTTTCTCCACATCCTCTCCAACACTTGTTGTTTCCTATCCTGTTGATTTTGGCCACTCTAACTGGTGTAAGGTGGTATCTCAATGTGGTTTTGATTTGAGTTTCCCTGACAGCTAGTGATGATGAACATTTTTTTCATGTGTCTGTTGGCCATTTGTATGTCTTCTCTGGAGAAGTGTCTGTTGATGTCTTCTGCCCATTTTTTGACACGATCATCTGTTCGTTGGGCGTTAAGCTTGAGAAGTTCTTTATAGATCTTGGATATCAGCCCTTTGTAGTGTCATTTGCAAATATCTTCTCCCATTCTGTGGGTTGCCTCTTTGTTTTGTTGATTGTTTCCTTTGCTGTGCAGAAGCTTTTTATCTTGATGAAGTTCCAAAAGTTGGAACTTGATATCTGAAGAGGCCATCAATAAATAAATTCATTTAAAAGGGAAGAATAGGCCTTCTCTCAAATAGTATAAATAGCAAATAAACACATATGTTGGTTTATATAAACCAATATATATTACCAGTTTTACAGTCACCCTTAATGACAGGAATATGTTGATCAGAATCTAAATTAGGATGGAGGAAGAAAGATCCAAGGACGTAGAAACATCAGTTAGAGATGTCACACCCCTGCAAGGGGGACCATGAATTTCACATTAAGGATTCAAATGCACCAAATCCACTCTGCTCTTAGGCTCAGTTTGACCCCACTAGGGACTGACATCACTGATCAGCTGTCAATAGCAGTTGTTGAACACACTGGGCTCCACTATTAGCAACCTCTAGTCCCTTCATGGGTATAGATAAACAAACAAATAATTATTAATGGAATCCAACACCATTTGAAGTGTCAAGTCATTAAAAAAATAAAAATAATAAAATAATAATAAAAATAATAAAATTTGGTCTCTATGCCCAAATAGCTAAATAAGATGTACTCATGAAACAATTGAAGAACGTGCTGTTAAGTGATAAAGGCCTAAACAAGGCCTCATCATTTAGCTCTGACAAGTGCCTCAGTACAGGCCTAGTGGGCATGGCACAGGCAATCAGTGTAGAAACTATTAAAAAGAACAAGATTATGGTAGTTAGAATCACTGGTTTATTCACTCAACAAATATTTGCTGTATACCTCAATCTGGTAGGCATTTTCTAGGTATTAGGAATACAACAGTGAACAAAATAGACGAAGTTCCTACCCTCATAGGGCCTACATTCTAGTGCGAGAAATAGAAAATAAATAAGCAATGATATACTATGTCATATGGGATCAATGTTAGGGAGAGTAAAAAGCAAAGTGAGGAGACAAGGGAGGGAGGCAGGCGAAGCAAAAGTATTGCCCTTTAAGACAGGGAGATCAGATGATACTTGGGCTGAAAGCCATAGGAGGTGAGGAAGGCAGCCGTGTAACAACAGTTACTAGGGTAAAGGCATTCCAGCAGTTGGAACAGCATGTGCTAAGCCCCTGAGGCAGGTGAGCCTAGCATGTTCGAGGAATAAGGAGGATAGTATAGCAGGAAGAGGAAGCAATGATGGCACAGTGGAAGAAAATGAGTCCAGAAGCACCTAAGACTCAATCAAATCCCCAGGAAGGCTCCTAGGAGAAGATAGGTTCAGCTAGCAGGGAATTTGGCTGCTTCCTCTCAGGCCAAAAGGAACACCATGAATAAAGGCTTGGAGGCAGGGAAACAAACAGAAAAGGCATGGTGCGAGAGAGCCCAGAGTATAAAGTCAACCTGGTTCCAGATGTGGGCAAACATGAGTGAAGTGTAAATGGGGAGGAGGGGTCGGTGATAAAAATTTCTGGGGAGATTTTCAGGAAGCACTCAGGCAGAGTAGCAACCCCAGCAATGTCTC
Organism: Ailurus styani; assembly: GCA_002007465.1. Classification (NCBI taxonomy): domain Eukaryota; kingdom Metazoa; phylum Chordata; class Mammalia; order Carnivora; family Ailuridae; genus Ailurus; species Ailurus styani. The sequence goes on from LNAC01001689.1 coordinate 58,408, forward strand.
TTCCACAGGCTCCCAATATGGGCCTCACGCAGGCACTATTTTGAAGAGAGAAGAAAAAATTAGAAAGAAATTAGAAAGATTTAATACAAAGATAGAATCTTTCCATTAGTGTCCCAGGGCACATGTTGCCTAAAGGAGCAATTTGAGTAAAAAGAACTTCAAAGCTGTTCCAGAAACCTCCAGAAAACATCACAAACATGCTTTCCTGCCCTTTTTAAACCACTGAATGAGAAACTAGGAGGGTTTCAGAGCCAATATTGAGGTTGACTGACTAGATACAAATACCCCTGAAGGGGTCTCCATGAAAATGAAGGAAAAGAGTCTTCCTTCCTCTCTGCTTCTGGGAAAGCAGAACATAATGAGAACATCCAGGAGTCATGAGGCAGATGTAGAGACAACAGAAAGACTCTTTCAAAATAAAAAATAAAAAAATTTAATTTAATTTAATTTAATTTAAAAAAAGAAAGGAAAAAAAAAGACTTTCATCAGCAATGTTTCAGTTCTTTGAAAAGAGTATGAATAAATGTTAATCCCTTTGTGTCAAGCTGAAAAAGTTCAAGGTATTGACAAAAAGCTATAAGATAATGCTCTGGTTTCCCCTGGGTGGTTTTGAAACACAGAATCTGGAACACTTCCTAGCTGTGTTACTACTCTCCTGGAATAAAATGTTGTACAGTTGTTTCTCTCAAACACCAAGGTTTTAGTCAACTATTCCTCACCATTCCCCGCCAATATACAAACCGCTCTGCCAGGCTTGGGCATGGGGTGGAGAGGGGTGGAGTCAGACCAAGCAGAAGGAGACAAAACTAAACCATGGGAGAAGTATGTGGAGACCGGAAAACATACATTCTCTTGGTTTTCTCTGTCTATAAAAATGAAAAGTCAAAGAAAAGATATGAAAGCAATACACAAACCTAATAATGGTTGTGACTTCTGAGAAGAGATAAAAGGGACCAGAATTCATAGTACTCATCAAAGTCTTAGATTTTTATCTGTAATATTTTAATTTTTTCATGAATCAAGAGTTTAGGGGCGCCTGGTGGCTCAGTCAATTAAGCATCTGCCTTCAGTTCAGGTCATGATCTCAGGGTCCTGGGATCAAGCCCCACGTGGGCTCCCTGCTCAGCAGGGAGTCTGCTTCTCCTTCTCCCTCTGTCCCTCCCCCCTGCTCGTGCTCTCTCTCTCTCTCAAATAAATAAATAAATTTTTTTAAAAAGAATCAAGAATTTATACATAATGTGTGTGTAAATAAAAATGACTTTGAGGTCATCAGTACATTTGAATCACAAGACAGAAAACAGCACCCCCTACCAGTTTGGGTATCATTTAAAATCCTTAACAAGGACTTAACAAATAAGTCCTGATACATAAGAGAAGTTAAATGTCACTATCCTTTGGTCACTGAGTTTATTAATTTCTTCCAAGAAGATGCAAAGGACAAGAGTTTTCTATTTCTTTTCCATTTTCTGGTCAAGAAGAACTTGACTGGTCTAAGGAAGAACATGTCAGGGACCTTGGAGTCCACCTCATGCCTCAGTTCATTCAGCTACACCCTTTCCTCATTGTGAACATGGTTGGCGGAAGTCTTAAATTTCTGTAATTATTGGCCCAAGTGTATTTAAAGGCACCTTATTCAGATGGAAAAAATGCTTCATGTTTAATCATGCTGAACCCCATAATAAGGATAATAACTGGGATTTGTAAAGAGTTTTTCCCCAGATAAGTTTCAAACACACCACAATACAGGATTTCCTTGAGCTCCACAATATCTTAGTGATGCACCGAAGACACAATGACCACCTGATCTGGCTGCTATGGCTCAGAGAGATTTCATAAGTTATCTGAGGTGCACAGCAGGCAGAGTCGGAATGGGCACAGGATTAGCCACCCCCAGCAGTGACTTCTCCAATCATTAACCTTTTCCCACTGAGGACTCAATGCCTTTAAATGACCTGGTAGCCTCCTGTCATCTGAACCATGACTTTGGACACTCCTAGGAGTTCCTCCCTCGATGCTGAGGGGCCAAGGCCATACCACCGGCAGGCTGTCACAGCAGAAGTTATTCTAACACCAGTTCGCCATGGACTCTGGGCCAGAAACTGTCCTTTCCATGAAAGCAGCATGGGTAGTACAGTGAGAAAAGCACTGGCCCTGGCACAAAACAGACCAGGAGTGAAGTGCACCCTCCTTGCTGTGTGACTATGGCAGGCTCTCCATCTCCTGAGGCAACAGAGTGGATGCTCAGTAAATGTCACTTTCCCTCCTGATAGCAGGAACACAATATATCAGTTTTCAGGGTACTCTGCTTTTATCTTCCCTGATTGGAAAGAATAAATTTTAACCAAGAGGGTAAAAGAGAAGACCAAAACGAAGATTTCAGATATTCTGGAACAAATGGGGTAGAAATGTGGGGGGCAGGTTGGAAGACACGAAAGGCAAGAAAGGGCACAGAAAGAAAAAGGACAACAAGAAACAGATTGAAATGCTGAATGGAGGTGAAGTCAGAAAAGAGATCATCAGAAAATGAGCGAGCAACTCCAGGAACTAGATAGGCCAAACTCAGAAGAGAAAATCAGCAGACTTTATGCATCAGCCCTGTGATCACACACAAAACCCTGAGGCAGCTGGTCTGGCTGCCAAAGACTGGTTTACCAAGAGGGTGGGAAGACACACAAAGGCAATTCCTCTCAAAAGAAAAGTTTTTCAAAGCAAGAATTATAATTATTTGTATTACTGTTCATGAATCACCCCAACAATGGCTACTGGCTGCAGGGAGCCCGTTCATCAGGCCCCTGCCCCCGAGGCACACAGAGCTCTGGCTTCTCCTGGGTCACAGGGGTCAGGCCTCCCTCTTCTTCCTCCAGTAGCAAGGAAAACACTTCAGCCAGTGTCTGGGAACCTTCCGAATATGGGCACTACAGTTTCCCACACAAAATAAAAAACAGTGGAATATTATTGAGTCACATGCCTAGAATACCTCTTTTCAAAAGCTATTTTTGTTTTCTTTTGTTTAATAAATAATATACTTAGGGCATTCCCTGAAATTACTTGCCCACAGCCATGGAGATGTTCAGGGGAGAAACTGGGTAGAATTGACATTTCATGTTTTTGTTACAGAGTTTGGGAAAAAACTCCAGATACCTTTATCACACACAATCTTAGAAATCACATAAGAGACTTAAAAACAAACAAACAAACCAAGTTAGAGGTAAAAAGATTTGGGACCCAGGTCTGTTTCTTTGGGAAAACTACCACCTCTTGTGGCCTCGGTGTTTCTTTCTATGACATGGAGATGAAGGTGCTCATGGAGCTATTCTCAAAGTCAGTGTAACGTGTAACTAGCAGAAAAGGAACTATCATGCTCCCTAGAAAATAAATTCACCTGTATTTACTTAATTGATTTTATAGTTCTTGTCAGTTTGTCATTGCCACAAGGTTATTACAGGTTTCTCCAATACAGTTTACCTTATAGCCATTAACAAGATCATAGGACTAGCTATCTCTAAGAGAAGACTACGAATTCCTGCAGTATAGGCAATAGAAATTATTTTTATTGTCATGAAAGATTCTGTGAGAGCGCAGCCACCTGTACATAATTCCTCTGAAACTAAGGAACAATATATGAAATTGGAAAATGGTCTTTATGTCATGATCTCAGGGTCGTGAGATTGAGCCCCGCTTGGGTCTCTGAGCTGACGGTGGAGACTGAGATTCTCCCTCTCCCTTTGCTCCTCCCCCTTCTCTCTCTTTGAAGGAAAAAAGGAAGGAAGGAAGGGAAGAAGGAAGGGAGGGAGGGAAGGAGGGAGGGAGAGAAGAACAAGATGGTTTTTAATAATAATGAAAAAAAAACCACTTCTGGGGCGCCTGGGTAGCTCAGTCGTTAAGTGTCTGCCTTCGGCTCAGGTCATGATCCCGGGGTCCTGGGATTGAGCCCCGAATCATGTTCCTTGCTCAGCGGGGAGCCTGCTTCTCCCTCTGCCTACCATCCAGCTCATGGTCACTCTCTCTCTCTCTCTCTCTCTCTCTCTCTCTCTCTCTCTCTCTCTCTCAAATAAATAAATATTTTTTTAAGATTTTATTTATTTATTTGACACAGAGAGACACAGCAAGAGAGGGAACACAAGCAGGGGGAGTGGGAGAGGGAGAAGCAGGCTTCCCGCTGAGCAGGGAGCCCGATGCGGGGCTGGATCCCAGGACCCCGGGATCATGACCTGAGCCGAAGGCAGATGCTTCATTACCGAGCCACCCAGGTGCCCCAATAAATAAAATCTTAAAAAAAAAATCACTTCCTTCTAGGCTTACAATAGTGAAAGTGAATAGACTCAAATAGAAAGGGTCCCTGGCTGGCAAAATTCTACAAAAAGCAGTGAAATTTCAACAGACCACCAACACTGCAGCTCACAGACCCTCTCTCGGGTCCATGATTTTGTGGCTAGAGAAGCACTATCTCTCCTGCAGTGCTAGCACCTTATGCTTGCCCAGCACATGGACAGAGGGAGAGGGGTCATGACAGACAGAATCACCAGCATGGGGAACAGGCCAGATGGCAGTCAAGACAGATGCACGTTTGTGTGCACCATCACATGAGAATAGCATGGAATATAACTGGATTATTAGTCCAACATACCCAATCAGATGTGATATCATAAATGGTGAAAAAGACCTTATTCGGGACCAAATGGCTCAGATCAAGAATCAATGTATTTTATTTTCAGGAGGTGAAGCCATTCTTTGTTCACCAGGTTTTTCTTGAGAGTACTTCAGCACTCCATCAGCACACTCTGGTGGTGCTAGGGCCTTACAGTGGATGAAAGGTGCACCTGTCCCTCAGGGGTCAACCTGTGGAGAGAGAGGGAAGGCAATAGGAAGATCATTCAAGGAAACACAGAGATTAAAAGCCTGCTGGAAAAGAAACAGGTGGAATGGGGTTTGGTTGACAATGAATCAGCCCATTAGACACCAGGGCGTTGTCTGCAAAAGATGTCTGGCTAAAGGGTGCAATTAAAACTAGTATATAAGCACCAAGCTCCCCAAACCAGTATTCCACAAGCTCTCAGGCTAAGTCCTCCATTTCTCTTGGCAACCTAAGTAAGTCCTTCAAGAAAAAATTCTATTTCTCTTTTTATACCTGCTTCTCTTTCTTAGCACTCTTACCTAGGCAATTAGATTGTGCAGATTGTGTAATTTTGTCTTTCTGGAGAATTCTATGACTTTCCCAACCATGACATGTTCTCATGCGAATGAGAGAAGCAAAATCCTAGTGGACTTCACCCAAAAGCTAAAATTTTCAGAATTCTCTATTCTCTTCAAGAAAGGAAACATCTGAAGAAAGGTTCCTGTGTTAGTCTCCAACCACTAGGTGTCCATTAATAGACTGTACTGTGTAACTTTGGATCTCTTCCTCCAAGCTTTGAGTTCCTTGAGGAAAGGAATGGTTTTTTATTCATTCACATTCCCAGAATACACCACTGCACTGGCACAAAAGAAATAGTTTAACAACTGAGTCAATTAATTTGTTACTTTTACCATCTCAACATCCTCTAGCTGCAAAGGACTTCAGAGGTCAGGTGGCCAGTGGTTCTCGAAGCTGCATCAGATTCAGCCAGGAGCTTTTTAAAATGCAGAGTCCAGAGTCCCACCACAGACCTACTAAATCTCTGGAGTTGGGACCTGGAGTCTATTTCTCTAAAGATCCCCTGGTGATTCTAAAGTACAGTAAGGCTTGGGAAACATGACCTACTCCAACACACCACTCAAATTAGGAATCATTCATTTGTTCATGCATCCGTCCATCAAACATTTTTTGAACTTCTATTATATTCTAGGCAGTAGGAAAAATATAAAAATAAAAATAGATAAGACATGGTCCTGGCCTTTAAAGAACAATCTTTAAAGGAGGGAGTAAGATAAGAAACAAGCAATTCATATACAACGTGACATGTAGCATAGCAGGAGCAAGTACAAAGAAAAAGATAATCTGACGGAGATGATTCTCTAGGCCTGCTCTTTACTTCTTGGGCCAGGTGGTCTAGGACAGTCTGGAACCCTCCCATCATCACATCCACAGAGGACACTTCCGATGTGGAAGGAGAGGCCATGCTATCTTCATTACAAATGACTTTTATGTGATGCATTCAGGGCTACAAAGCCAAGGGGGCTGTTTAGTTTCTGCCCTCTTCTTTTTGGGAATTATAGTAAGAGCATTGTCATTGGAAATGAAAGATGAAGTAAAAATGTCAAATTTCACAAATTACATAGGCCACGCTAGACATCTGGCATTACAAATAAGTCAGATTTTTACACTGTTGTCTGCCTCCCAAGAAATGAAAAAAAAAGAATTGTAACAATTCAGGAATATGAAACAAGTGGGGTATTCTTTGTCACATCCTAGGTGTATTCCTGGCAAAACAAGATGCCTCACTGTCTCCTGAGGAGCATCATCGGTATCACCAATGTTTTCTACAAGCATGCAAAGAGTGATGAACACTGTCAGAGGTTGACCAAGACAGAACTTAAGAAACTTCTCCAGCAAGAGTTTGGAAATGCTCTGGAAGTAAGAAGAACAGTCACTCTCCTTGCCCACATACTCTGGTACTTGGGACTGTCTTCTTAGCTCCAATGGTACTACTCTCTCCTTCTGTCCTCCTACCTCTCCAGCTATTTCTTTTCAGGGTTATTTCAAGTTCCTCTTTCTCTGCCTTTTCACTTAAGGGCTGATGTTCTCTGCATGTTCCCACTGGTAATTCTTCTAACTCTCTCTGCTTCAACCATTCTCTGGATACTGCAAACTTCAGTCAACTCACCAGTCAGGGTCTCTCTCCTAAGCTTCAGATACATCAAATATCCCATGGGTATTGCACGAGCATCCCAAACTCAAACTTTGCAGAATTCCACCCTCAAATCTTGTTCTTCTCCTATATTCCATTTCTCAGCAAATACAGCAGTATCACCCATTTACTTGTCTAATCCAAGAATCTGAACACCAGCCTTGATAGCTCCATCTCTGACCTATTCTATCACATCTAATTTAATCACCAAGGCTGGCTTATTCTGAATTCTAAATAAATCTCTCCCAGGCCTGGCCACTTCTCTCTGTAACTGCTGCCCCTGCACTGGTTCAGGCCACTAGCATCTCTACCTGGACTATTGCAAGAGCCTTCTAATTTCCCCACCTCTCTTCTTGCCTCTCCCTATTGCCACTACCTACAATCTGTTACCTAACCACAGCCAAAGTGATCCGGTTTAGGTGTTTGTCTCACTAGCTCCCAATAGTAGTTGCCTGTTTACTTATCTGTAAAGGCAGCAACCTTGACTGCCATGTTTTCTTTTGTATTTCTAGCACCTGCCACCATTCTGGCACACATTTATCCACTCACCCATTCAACAAATATTTACTTAGCATCGGTTATATGCACTATGTTTCTAGGCTCTGGGGAAGATTAATGAGCAAAATAGGCATGCTTCTTGCCTTCAAAAATTTGCAGACAATAAATAATCATAAAACTATTGATTAAAAACAGTGATAAATGTTATATTCTACAGGAGAGTCAGAGAAGTTTCTTTGAGGAAGTGACATTTAAGTTAAGACTTAAAGAGAAAGATAAGACTTGAAGGATGTGTAGAAGTTGGCAGGGCAAAGAATGGTTAGAAGAGAGTTCCAGAAAAGAAGAGTATAAAAAGTCCCTGAGTCAGGAAATAGCTTCATCTGTTCAAGGAACTGGAAGAAGGCAAGAGTGGCTGGATAGAAGAATGGCAGGAGATGAAGGCGGTGAATGGGGCCAGGACTAAATCATGAAGAGCTTTGTAGACTATGATAGGGAATTGAAAAATTTCCCCTAAACATAACAGAAACTCCTTTAAAAAGTTCTGAGCAGAGGAATAACAAGATCTAATTTACAGGAGTTTTTTAAGTCATTTGACTTCCTTTTTTTTTTTAATTTTATTTTTATTCTTTGCCCAAGGGGTACAGGTCTGTGATTCATCAGGCTTACATCTTTCACAACATTCACCAAAGCACAAACCCTCCCCAATGTCCATAACCCATCCGCCCTATCCCTACCCTCCCACCCCCCAGTAACCCTCAGTCTGTTTTGTGAGATTAGGAGTCTCTTATGGTTTGTCTCCTTCCCCATCACATCTTGTTTCATTATTTTTCCCTCCCTACCCCCCATGACCTCCCACCCTGCCCCTCAAGTTCCTCATATCAGAGAGATCATATGATAATTGTCTTTCTCTGATTGACTTATTTCGCTCAGCATAATACCCTCCAGTTCCATCCATGTCGTTGCAAATGGCAAGATTTCGTTTTGACTTCCTTTTTTTAAAAAAGATTTTATTTATTTATTTGACAGAGAAAGACACAACAAGAAAGGGAATACAAGCAAGGGGGGTGGGAGAGGGAGAAGCAGGCCTCCCACTGAGCCAGGAGCCCAATGCAGGGCTCAATCCCAGGACCCTGGGATCATGACCTGAGCTGAAGGCAGACGCTTAACAACTGAGCCACCTAGGCACCCCTAAACATATTTGACTTCCGAGTACAGAACAGACTGTAAAGGGGCAAAAGAAGAAGCCAACAGACTATGAGAAAGTTACTACAATTGTGCAGGGAAAGATGATGGTAGGTTAGATTGGGATCCAAGCAATGAGAAAGAAAATGAATAGATGAGCTGATAATTACATTTTGGAGGTAGAAACTGAAGGTTTTGTGATCGATTGGATTGGAAGGTAAATGAGGAAAGAATCAAAGACAGCTACCAAGCTTCTGACTTAAAAAACTGGAAAGGGTGGTGATGCCATTTACTGAGATAGAGAGGATTTGATGAGAAGTACACATGAGGGAAAGTCAAGAATTCTCAATTGGACATTGAACTCTGAAGCTGGAAGTTGAATTTCTCCTATTTGTGATATATCACAGAGAAGATGTCACCAAGAGAGTTGAGTATATAGGCATATAATTCAGAAGAGATATCTGGCCCAAAGACAAAAATCTGATTATCATCTTCTGATTTATGGCGAAAATCTACAAGAATGGGTGATAAGGCAACAACACAGAATGGGAAAACTGTCCACAATTAAACCTGAACAACTCCAATAATTAGAAGTCAAGTAGAAGAGGAGAAATGAAAATAGAAAAATGGACAAGGGGGCCAGAGATGTAGGAGGAAAACCAGGAAGTGGGATGGTCATGGAATCCAAGAAAAGAGAATGTTTCCATAGGAAGGAAGGATTAGTTAGTTGTGTGAATTAAAGCTGTGAGGTGAAATAAAATGATGATCGAAAAGTGTCCATTGTATCTGGCATTAAGGAAGTCACTTAGTATAGTGGTAAATATGAACGCTAGGGTGACATGGCCTAAAAGGTGAATGAAGAGTAAAGAAGTAGATAATAACTCTTTCAAGAAGCCTGAAGATATGGGCGCCTGGGTGGCTCAGTGGGTTAAAGCCTCTGCTTTCGGCTCAGGTCATGATCTCAGGGTCCTGGGATCGAGGCCCACATCGGGCTCTCTGCTCGGCAGAGAGCCTGCTTCCCCCTCTCTCTCTGCCTGCCTCTCTGCCTCCTTGTGATCTCTCTCCCTCTGTGAAATAAATAAATAAAATCTTTAAAAAAAAAATAAAAAAATAAAAAAA